>JAMKCH010085048.1:0-42980 GCA_023653785.1 Ophioderma brevispina
TATTTTCTGTTACTGGCATGATAAGCTAACATAACCTGCAAAGTGTTGGTTTGAAATCCGTGTAAAAGACAATGCAGTACTTTTTTCCGATTCTGTAATTTCTATACGTGCGTTTCAATTCCGACGTGAGATAAAAAAGCCTTTCCCAGTGAATATCACAGATTTTTCATTGTGATAATTGTGCACCATGATCAATACGTTTGACCTCAGAACACAAACATTATTGATCTTTGGTTTTATTCTGTACTGGTGTAAACCACAATCATCAGCATTTTAGTGGCCATTTTGAAACGCCGTCGCTGTATGTCTATATTGTCGGAGAGGAATGACAAATTTTCTTCAAATACTTCATTTTTTCACTATTTGGTGGTTTATTTCTACTCAAAGCAGTTTATAATTGAATTGTGCACCACTTACCCCTGATTTCCAAGTTTAAAAACTGCATTTCCTCCTCCCCCTTCCAATTTTTTCGATTCTCTCGCTTTATCGCTGCGAATTCCTTTTTTTAAAGGAAGGGGGATGGCACGATTTAAAGTGCTTGTAACCGATTTTTGTCTATCGTGTTTCTCTTAACTTAATATGAGAGCCTGACACCCCGACCTGAACACTTGTACACCGACCATCACGTACCGTGGGAACACCTTGGGTTTGATGCGAGAACACCCGATAACGCATAGTGCAACACCCTATCCACTACTGTGGTTATATGATTGGTAACCATTAAAACAGAAGTTTTTTTTATCTGTACTTTGATAAAGAAATTGACTTGAAATGAACTGAACTTTCAGATTAACAATGAGACAAATACTGCCTTTCATCTGCTATCAAAATTGATAGATACTACTTCCGGGTAAATCGTGGAGGTCCCAAAGAATGATCCGAACAGCACCTTTAAAATCTCATCATAATTGAATGGCCTCCACCTCCACCCCAAAACCCAATCTCAAGTTTTTGCGCTGATATTTCATCCTGTTTTAATGTGAGAGCTAAAACAATGCTTTTGTAAAGCCCCATAGAGTACTATGTAAATTAATATTGGTCGACCAAAATGGGGCACATTTTCGCTCATAACGTTCAATCAAACATCCTTTAGCCTTAAGATTTCACCGGTTAATTAGAAAAAAAATAAGTTACTCTTCAGATACCAAAATTATAACCACTTAAAATCGTGGGGTTCTGGGGATGATGCTGTAATAATTAACGATTGGGTCATGGTCCATTAATATTTTTAAGAAAAATTTACAAAATCAGAAAAGTAACAGAGCAGAGTGGTTTTTTCTTTTATAAATGAAATTCTGTTGATTTATATCTCTGGTTGTTTTAATGTTGCAGCTTTTCCCCATGTGGACCCCAATTCTGTTCATCTATCCTGCTAAGGTAAGGAGAAATCATATCCTGTTGTTATACTACATTTTGTGGGCTCCACCCTATGAATATAGTGACCGAGAACCATATATTCTAGTAACCTTGAGAAATTCCTTACAAAATAATGTAAAGAATTCAACTGCTACTTTTCTTTCTTTGCAGCATACGATGTCATGTACGTCTTCCACAGGATGAATATTGAGTGAAAATAGAATACTTTCTTTGACAATATAGAATAGGTAACTTAAGATAAGAATAGATCACTTCAGATAAGAATAGATAACTTTCTTGACAAATGCGCACCCTCCCTGTTACAGATTGGCAGTGTTTCAGTCGTGGGTGATCAGTTTGAAGTTGGAACTAACATTGTAATCTGAGGTTGGGCAGTAATTTGCAATGCAAGCAAATTACACAGTTATCATAACTCTTTTGGATTCAGACCATCACATGCACAGGGGGAATGGTGTCCAAAGGTCTGGTATACTTTCTGGGTACATGGCGATCCCTGTAAAACTTGAATGGTGTCCCCCTTCATGGGTAGATGATTGTCTGCAATGTACAGCTTGCTATGTTCCCACTGTGATGTATTAAGAAGAACACTTGAAAGCTTGTGCTGTATTAAAGAAATGCTGGTGTATCTTATATCGAGGTTTGACAATCTAAGGACGTAATTCAGCACTGAAAGAAATATTTAAGAATTTCTTAATTCTGCTGTAATACTGCTTTTGAGAATGTGATGTTTCATATTTTTCTACTAAAAATCTATTCATTACCCAAAATGTAAAACATCTCATAAAGCTCATATATTGTACTGTAAGCAACTTGTATAAACAAAGAACAATGTTTAATCAGTGAAAGCATTAATTAAAGAAATTCTTTAATATTTCTTTCAGTGCTGAGTTACGTCCTTCGGTTTGTCACCCTCGATATCTTTCACCTTTGCTCACATTCAAGTTTATATTCGCTACACTGGGGCGTTTGCTCTGACCTGGCCAATGCACTTTCCAGTCTCGTCCTGCAACCGGAAGTATCTACCATTTTCCGACTGCTCATGTGGTGTCTGAACTTCAAAGGTCTTAATTGCCTTTCTTTCTCCATAGGGTACATGGGTTCATGGTGTCATTGTTCATTGGTTGTGTTGGTGATTGGAGGCCAGTTATGGTACTGTGCTGCATACCTATATCTAGAAAGTTGGTCGAGGGGTAAGCAATGTTGACCTTTTAATAATGATATTTGCCGATAAATTAACATGGCAATGTTTTTTGCACCATTACAGCTGTCTGGAAACCTTCAAGTGCGGCTACAGAACTGCGAGAACTGGCCACCTCCGAGTCTGACCAAAGGGGAGGTCATGTCCTGACAACTCCGTCCATTTTAGCTCAAGTGGCTCAAGAGTTGCGTTCAGATGGGTCGATTGAGATCCCGTCTTCAGCACCACCCGCTTCTATACCGTCTAAACCACCATGGTTGTGTTGCCCCAACCATTTTGCTCAATTGGCTCAAGAAGTTGCAGTTCAAGATGGGTCAGATTGAGATTCCAGTCTTCAGGGCAGCCACCCAGCTCTCATACGTCTAAATCACCGGTGGCGGTGCCACACAACAGTTTTTGGCTCAAATGGCTCAAGAAGTTGCAGTTCAAGATGGGTCAGATTGAGATCACAGTCTTCACAGCAGCCCCCGCTCTATACCGTCTAAACCACTCGTGGTTGCACAACCATTCTGCTCAATTGGCCTAAGAAAGTTTGCAGTTCAAGATGGGTCAGATTGAGGTCCAGTCTTCAGACCACCCAGCTCTTACGTCTAACCACCGGGCTGTGCCACACAACCATTTTGCTCAATTGCTCAAGCAAGGGTGCAGTTCAAGATTGGTCAGATGAGACTCATTCTTCTACACCACTAGCGCTTTATGGCTAGCGGTAACCGTGCCACATCTATTTGCTGCAGTGGGCTCAGGAAGCAGTCAAGATGGTTAAGATTAATATCCGGTCTTTTGTCAACCACCCTCTCTATACATTTACAACCGAGGGGTGTAACCCCAAACATCGAAACGATTTTTTTCTACTTAGAGTTTTATGTCCTATAAAACAGTGGTTTACATAATGTATTATGAAATATGTCCTCGCACTACTTCAACAACTCAATTGGTGAGTGCCTAAAATGATGGCTGGCACCAAATCTTCAGTGACCAAACGATATTGTGCAGAAAGAATCAAACTCAAAAGCAATTTTACAGCATTTTGTGTATTTGTCTACTGATGCCACATATAATGAATCTTAATTATTGCTACATTCATGTTCATGTCTTACTCCTTTTTGATTCCAGTCCCTAAAGACTTCACTTTTTTAGTATGTATATCCGGTATGCACTCTTGTATTTGTAGGGTTATGATCAGTATTGTCGCGCAGTTGTTGCTACTCCTCCTCCTCACTACTATACCTAATCAATTGTAGATTAGAACCTAATGTACATCTAACCTCTTGTGTTCCAAAAAGTTAAATGGGCCCTAGAGATTATAAACATACAGTTTGTTGGGGTTTTATGCTTTGGAGTATATTTGTACCCAGTTCCATTTCTGAAATTGACACTTATTTACTACAAATCTTTGAATTTTGATGTATGCCTCCTATCGCTAATTTAGCATGCAATATTGAATGACAATATATAATCATACATATAGATAATACATGTGTACTTCTTGTCAACCAAGTAGACTTTCACTTTCCACAAGAAACCCACATCTGACTGATTTACATGAACCACAGTATATGGGTAGGTAGTTGACCTTGTATTGGTCATGTCCCCATATTTCATCACTCAAATGTTCATATTAAAGGTGCAGTTCGTGATTTTACACCCTCTATTTATTCATTTTCCACTAATATCCTTGAGAAAAGCTTAATCACAAAGTTTGAGTTTATCCGCGCTTGCTGTTTTGTGTTATGAGAGATTGCTCGTTCCCACGCCCCATGGCACTGTGCTGTAATTTCTGTTTTATGACAGAAAATACAAAATTGCGAATTTCTTACAGATACTACCGAATTTGCACGTAAGATTAGGTACCCATGGATTTACTACTATTACGTTCAGATGATATAAAAATCTCATTTTTTAGAAGTCGGGGGACAAGGCTGTGGATCACGAAATGCCCCTTTAAGTACCTCATTTGCATATTTGTTCTGATTGGCTAAATACCAAAAGGGCAGCCCATACTCTGAATATAGTGAGCATACAAGTCGAGAAAAACAAAATTTCTTTGTTATTTCCATTTGTTTTTTTGATGGCAGGGTGTGGGATACGAGAAGCTGATATTTGTCAGTTGTTACTTGTTTGAGAGCCCTGTCTACTGAGTGAAATTAGATTCATATGACAATTTGTTGTTTTTTGAGGTCACATGTTGCATTAAAAATGGCAGTGAGGTTAACATAATTGGTTTGTGTTTGCCATAATGTTACATTCAGTGTTTGAAATCCATAAAATTGGGAACTCGGTCATATCCGCTTTACATCTCCTATAGTGAACTTTGTGACTCTTAGTGATGAACACTAATTGATCTACAAAGCATATTTTACCAAAATGCTTTTAAAGAAGGCTGACGCAGCAATTTCAAAATATAATTTGTTTGTGTAGTAAATTAAAAATAGTCATCTCAGAACTAAAGATAGTCACCTAAAATGCTTAATTCCAAAGTTTAGATAAATCAGTTTTCGTTTTCATGCATTACTTATGCTCAGTATAAACGTGCCATAGGATCCCGTGTAATCACGACGTTGTGATTTTCTATAAAAGGACTTCGATTTGGAGCTTAGTTATTTCAATCACAATGATTAGTATATGGACATCATTTCTATGCAAAAAGCACATTTGTTTGAAATTGAGATGCGCCCCCATTGGGAAATCTCTGATTCACCCTTTATCAACGTATTCTGAATTACTAGAATTATAGTTACACTCTATCAAGCTTTGATATAATTCATGAAGGAAAAAAAAAAGTATATAAACCGAGGATGATTTGTACTAACCAGAGAGTGATATAAACTGGAATTGAAAGTTACCTTGGGCAGCATTGAAACTAAATTCTTCTATGTAGATGGAGGAAATCACTCCTAGCATCCAAGTGAATATGGGATTATTTCTTCTATCTTATGTGACAGAACCAGAAGCATAAGATTATCAATTGAAAATTTATAGCCTCATTTTAACCAAATATTTTTAGAAAGTCATATTTTGTAATGTTTTTGATGTTTTGTTAAAAATTATGGTGCTTTAATAGGTGGTGTCCCAAAGAAGTACATTAATGATAACTTATCTGATTACTTTGATGGAATTGGTGCATTTTATTATTCTGACCTTGTAAATATAATACCTTAGAAACAATAGATATATGTATTTATTATGAAAGAAGATTCTATGTAAGAGATCTTGTGTAATCCAATGAATTATATGTTAGCCAGATGTTATTATATTGTTTAAATATTTTTTTACTGCTGGCAGTTAATATATAGAAATTTTATTTGGGAATCGATATTTCTAAATACGGCAACTAACCATACAAAGGCTGGAAGTAAGAAAGCAGTTTAACTTTCTATATTATACTGTATAATACCAATTCTTAAATCGCACCCTATTCTTAGTAATGTGTGTATTCCATTTTGACGATTTATGTTAGATGGTTCCCTGGAAGTAGGTTTTGACTAATTTTTGATTTTACCCATGTCATAAAGGTGCAACAAGAGATTTCTCATATCAGGTGACACTAAAAAATTGAAACCCTGATGTTTGGCACTATTGTAAAAGCTTTCCATAAAAAATATACCCTCTGAGGATTAAGCCAAGAATGATTCTTTTGTACATAAACTGTGAAATGTCAAATTTTGTATGGGGAGGCAAATACAACTCAGCCTGTTTTATATTGAAAATAGCAAATCAAAATCCCCTGTTGTTTCACCTTTTAAGAAGTGTAAGCAAAATGGCCAGGTGAGAAATCAATTTTCTATCTATATGAAACGACTACATATGACATAGTAATATGGATGCCATGAATCTCTCGTTGCACCTTTAAGCGGTAATTCCCAGTCTCAGCTTAAGGCCTTCTGATTTGCTCAATCAAAATAAAAAAAAAACAAGAGCACCATGGTGCTGTAGCTCAGCATGTTATTAATAGGGGCACATCACCCTGTGGGCACAACATTTTCTATTGTGAAGATATAATTCGTGAAAAGTCCCCCACATGGCCTAAGTAGAACATTTAGGAAGTTCACCCCATGTTTAACATTTATAGTATTTTTTATTTCCCTCTCTTTATTTGACCCACCCCGGGGTCAAACATTTTCCATGTGTCGATATAATCGTGAAAAGCCACACATGAGCAAATTAAGATACGTTTAGGAGTAGATCCCCCTGGTTTGGCATTTATAGTCGACAAATATAGACTGCTCATTAGGGAGATGGTGAGAACAATATTTCCCCCAGATGATCTTGAGACCAGGGCCTACTATTAGTAGTAGACCCGCAGTCTCAAGATCATCAAGGAATGCCCCTTTAAAATCGGCCCACATTACCTTCACCCCATCTGTGAACACCCTATATGGCCCTTGGGTCGTGTTCTTTTGAGCACATTTGGTGATTATATCAATTGATTTGTGCACAAGAAGGAATTTATAGATTTTCAAAGACTGCCCCTTTAATTGGCTCATGTGACCTTTGCCCCACTCTGTGCACACCCCTATGGACCTTGGGGTCAGCTTTCTTCTAACCAAGTCCTAGTTGATTATAACAATTGATTTGTGGCACAAACGAATTTAAGATTTTCAAAGAATGCCCTTTAATCGGCCCACGTGACCTTTGACCCAATCGTGAACCCCCACATGGGCCTTGGGTCAATGATTTTTCTGACCGATTTCGGCTGCCATCGGCCCAAGCGTTTGGCAACAAGACGCCTTAGGCAGTGTGGACGGACGGACGGACGGACGGATGGATGGGACAACACATTGCCATACTAGCTCGCGCAGTACGACGTAATCAGATTTTGGCATGTTTGTAACAAGTATAGGTATCTTAACATACCCTACAAGTGATAAGTCCAAAAGCAACCCAAAGGACAAATCCGGATATTTGGGTCATTACTCTTTCTACAGACACTTACTGTAACACGTAATTGCAATGGAGATTTCAATCTTTGAACAGCGGCAGTTTCTACCTTTTCTGGTCAATTTTTCAGTTGGAAACAATAACTTATGTGAATTCTAGAGACTTATCCTTCACTTAAGCTACTCATGTCAAATTTCAAATATTTTGACCTCTTTCCGTCAAATCACCTGATAGTGTCTTTAAGTTACCTCAGACTTTGGCCTGATTCAGCTGGCAATTTCCTCAAACACTATCCTTAGGCTTACATCCTATATAGCCCATAAAAACTAACCCTTAGCCTAGTGAAGATGACAAAAACATTATGGTGTGCCACAGAACACCACACCTCTTTATTTCTGAATTGGCTGAATTTGAATCCATTCATGGAATAGGCTATTACAATAATACCAGAACTACAAAATGAAAATGTATACTATTTATTGGTGGTTTTTTGTTGGTGGGTACCTTGGACACTGCATCGTAAAAAAATAGATCCATACAAAATTTTTTAATGTTCTCTTGCCCACTGTAACATTAGCAGTATATGTATTTGAGTTTTTGTCGCACATATTTTGTTTTACAGGGACCAATAATTCTGTAAACAATAAATTGGGCTACCATCATAGTTTTTGTTTTATGAACTGAAGAGACGAATTTATTTGTATTTGGCCTGCAACACTAACACAAATCATCTATTTACATAAATGTTTGGTGATTTGAAAAGTCAACGGCTAATTGCAACCAATTCGGGTCATTGTGCAATATGGGAAGTTGCATTGCAAGTCAAAAGTCATCGGATCTGCGACACTAATTTGTTGATCACTTGTTGAGTTCCATGTTGTGGTGTGTGATGTGGCATGGCTAAGGTCCAAAGGTCACTTTAAAATGTTTTGTCTCTTGTAAATAGTCTTCCAAGTTCCAATGGTGATGTCTCTCTGTGATATACAGAGGAGGGCGCCTTAATTTTCAAACAAATTGTGTTTTTTGCATATACATAACGATTGTCCATATAAGCCTGGGTGAAATATTGCGCTCAAATGGAAAAGTCCCTTCCTATAGAAAAGGCCAAAAAAAAAATAGTTTGTCTCAAGCTGATGAGTGGTTTAAAAAGTAATGCGGTATGCGGTATTTTTTGTTTTTAATTTTCAACTCTTTGTGCCTGCAATAACTTCAATGTGCATGCACCCAATGATCGTCAACTTTCACCGTGCTTGTACATCCACCATGGTATCGATCCGCAGTCATGGCAGTAAGCACATCCGCGTTCCTGCCTCAGTCCACACTGGTTTCCCCCCAAACAAGATTTCATTGCAATATCTTTAAGATTTTGGTTCTTATCAGTTTTTTGACTATCCATTGTGTTTATAGTTGCAGATTCAACTTTTAACTTTGAGAATAACTGTATCCATCGGTACTTTCCGAAGCACATGTATATACGAGACGTTGCAATTGACCTCTGACCCGCACACCAGTAAATAAAAGTGCCGCATTGAAGACACGTACTATACCTGTGTTGAACAATGCGGGAAGGAGGGGGGGGGGGGGGGGGGGGGGGGGGGGAGGGGGGGGGGGGGGGGGGGGGGGGAGGGGGGGGGGGGGGGGGGGGGGGGGGGGGAGGGATATTTTGAACTGAATCGGCAAGATTTTGCAAGGACAATCATATATACTGGTTTTGCACATCGATAATTTTAATATGTAATTTAATTCATGGGGGTCATCAATTTTGTTTTTTCGATATTGCGCGCGCTAACAGCCACTTTTCTTGCCAGTTTCCACCCGTAACGAGCCTGCACACTTTACGGAGTAATTGCCATTTTATTTGGTGGTGGAGTGTTTTTCACTTCGCACGCTGGTGCCCAGTAATTATCGTCTATGCACTCACAGTCAACGTAAAAATATTCAGTTCACCGCCGAGAGTGCAATTGCGTGAATCCGTGCATTTCACAATTCCAGTTTTCAACAAATATTTGGAGTTTCAGGACTTTTTTTTTTTGAAAAAAATAAAAAAGTTCCCATACTTTTTTTCAATTTTCGGCGAAAATTACAAACGCGCGCGTCAGCTTTGAGACCACCATTTTTTTTTTTGTGGCCAATCACAACTTTGTTATAAATTTCGGATCCCTAATCTATTTAAACTGTAATTTTGTTTTAAGAGCTAACGAACAGTAAATGTACTACCAGAAAAAATTTTTTCAATAGTACAGAGGGTTGTTGAAAATCGCTCATTGGTTGTATTTTTTTTTTTTTAGCTCGCCCTGTAGATTTCTTTCCTTGAATTTGTTGCAGAGGCTGAAGTTTATATTTGCTCTACTAGAATTGAGAAATTTAACAAATTTTTTGTACCCGAAGACTCTTGTTGCCTTTAACCATCTTCTAAAGGGTCAACCATAGGTAGATTGTCTCTTTTTCTACATGTCTTTAACGTAAGAATAACTTAATCTGGTAGCAGGCAACAATTTTAGGTGACGTTTCATATAGAAGTTCCATGGATGCAAATGAGTATTCAATTGATTTTGTCGTGCGCTTGACAAAAAACAGAGAGGGACGGGTCGGGGGTCTGATGTGTAGGATGACTCCGGGTTGAACGGGTGGGTTTGTGCGTCTTGGGGCGTGATGGGGGTGGAAGAGGGAGGTGAGGGGGATGAGATATAGTAGAGTGGGTGGGGAGGATAGTAGCGGGTGGTATGAATGGCAATAACTGATTTCCATCCATGGGACTTCTATATGAACGTCTAACATTGAAATGTGGAGAGCTATTATAAAATTTAATTCGGGTGTTTTCCGTTAACAGTGTATCTTAAGTTTTGGTTGGTTGCCTTTATAACATACACTGTATTAAACAAAGTCAGTGCACACACTTGTGACGATTTATATTTCGGTTTTATTTGTAAACAGGCACTGAACATGATCAGTATGTTGAATTCATTATTTACTATATAAACCTTTTATAACAAGACATCTGTGCATTGTACCATGAACATAAACTAATTCTACAATTTCGTTGTACGAATTTCTATCTCTCAAATTATAATGTTAGTAGTCGAGAGATATAGTCCAAGTTAAGTATACGACAATTTTTTTCTTAAATGATAGATAGGGTGTTAAGAATAAGATCTGCCGGGTGCCACCATGGCATCCGTGACATTTTGAGAAATCCAAGATGTCGTCGCAATAAAGGATAATTATTCTATTCAACCCTATATTCTCAGGAGTTACTAGATATACTATAGGACCCAATGAATAAATAATATAATTTTTTTTTTTTTTTTTTTTTTAAATCAATAATTTTAAAATATGCCCTAAAACAGCAAATACCTGCGTAAAAAATAACATGAAGTAGTAATTATGCTGTTACACCCAATGATTTTCTGATACTTTTACAGCTGTAATAATCCTAAAAAATACTTGACACAAATTTCTAATATTACCTTCAGTATAAAATTATTGGTCAATGATCATAATCAAAATGATTACATGTTGGGGTTAATCCCATAAATAAAAATGGGGCGCAATAGATGTTAAACACTGCAATTCCTATGGTATTTTTGACAACTTTGGGCCCTATTAATTTATTTGCTAATTTTGGCGTCATTTAAAACAAATGAAATGTAATGTTTTTACATGGGTATTGATCAAAGGTCACATTTCTAATTTTAATTGACACATTGATTTTGATTTGTGTCATATTTTTTTGTAAAATGTTTCACGTTTTTGGCCGTTACTTTATTGTGTCTAACAACATAACCTAATACTTCATGTCTATTTTAATCGCAGGTATTTGCTGTTATAGGGCATATTTTGAAATTATTGGATTTGGCTTCTAATTTGAAGTATAACTTAATGTTAACAATTGCTGTATATCTCTAACTCCATAGTTAAAATATTCTTATTTTTTGGTGTATGCCATCTTGAATTTCTCCAAGTGGCTCAAGGATGCCCAGGTGTACCACCCTATTTATTATTTTTAGCAAAAAAATTTGTGCCCCATACTTACTGGTACGGTCACATGAACGTTCTCTGACTATAGCAAATACAAGAACCTTATGTTCTTTTAATCACCCCAACTGACGCAGTGCTGTGACATTTAACACCACACCTGACCAGGTCAAATTTCACAGCCTAACAATTATATAGGTTCCCATTCACCCCCTTAAAACTAAATTCTGAAGTTACCAACTCAAATATTGTCGCCTTGGCAGCCACTCTTGGAGTAGAGGGATTAACCTTACAAAGTGGTTGAATTTAGTTAAAGCAAATTGATTTGTCATATCAGAAGAATATCTAGTTGGGCATATGGGTGAAATGTTATAGTCATCGAACTCTTGATTTGTCATTGTACAGGAAGCCAAATTTGAAAATACTTGAATCTTGACCAAAATTGGTGTCAAATTGTTGGCATGAGCAATTCTGGAAATGAGTCATTTTGCAACGTATTTGGACCTTTGTTGTTTATTTTAAAGAGACAAGTTTCCTAATTTCCATACAAATTTGACAAGATGGGTAACTTTATACTGAATTTTACCCCCTAATAAGTAAACAAGCCCGATTACTAATGGCAAACAACTATAAGTGTGGCCCCCCTTTACGACTTTAAAACAAAAGTTCAATGATCTTTATTACATTTGTCAACAGAAATCTAGCCAAAGTCTAATATTCTGTTTAGATCCAAGATGGCCCACGAAATGGACCCCTGGGGCAATATTGATTAGGTAGCATCAAAATTTTTTTAAAGTGAGATCTTGTAAAGATTCTAAAAATCGATGTTAGAATTTTGTTTTAAGGGGGATGCTGGGGTCATGGACCCCTGTAATCTGCCAGACTATCAATGTTTGCACGTTTGAACATGATTTTGCAGCCAACGGAGCCACTGTAGTTGTCTTGGTAAACTCCGCATGCAGTACTAGTACCAAAAAACTCCTCTGCTTGAATTAAAACCATCCAATCCACTTCAAGATGCAACATCACTAACTTGGCAGCACCCAAGGAGGGCTGCATGTGCCATAATCACAGAGAGTCAAAAAGATCCTCTGTTGCAGTCTGCTGGATCATCCTGAAGTACTTGATGACACACAGTGAAAGCTGATATCAGTGCCCCCAACAAAATCAGGAGGTGCTGACGTCCCCCACTGATGGTTGCTCATACATACATGAACACAAGTGCAAGGCCGCCAGGGTGCCCAGCATCATCTACCTGGGATACACTGCTAGAGCCCTGACCGGCAAGCACATGTAATGCTGATATGCCTGCACGTTAGGCAGGACCCAGGTATGTTTGAACCAACCTTCTATCTAACTTGCCCTGTCATCCGAGATGTTGTTCACCATCTAGCGCCAAATGTCCCTGTTTGTCATAGGTTGGGGATTCAGATGGATCCTGCTGGATGTCTCTAGCAATCACCATCAATGTAGTTAAAGGGCGACGACCCCTGTTTTGGCATGGTAACTTCCAACATGTGACGTCCTGAGACTACTTGGTCATCGCAGACGATGACCGTGACGGGCAAATCGGCACAGGTTTGGGCAACAGAAGATGGAATTGGAAGGATATCTCCATATATCTTTGCTTTGTCTTGTGCTCTCGCGCCAGGATATGTTTTTGTACCGCATAAAGAAGCGTGGTGTAGCTTTGCCATACAGTATATCCTGTAGCTTCTTTCTTCATGGTCCAGGTCTCCGATCCATATAACAGGATATCTCTCTACACAGCTCTAAAGAATTTCAGCTTGGCTTGAATAATTGGATGTACCAGATTGCCATCAGGTGGTGTAGTTATGCAGGCATTCCAAGCTTGTCCTTTGCGTGACAGGAAATCTTCTTGCTGTCGGCAAACATAGGACCCTAGATACTTGAAAGTAGTCCTTGACCTATTTGATTGGCTACCATTCTGCTGTGCAGATAGGGTTGATGATCGTCTTCCTCATTGACAGCATATATTCAGTTTCTTCGTGGCATTTTAGATTGTTTTATATTGTTTGGCCGCTTTTAACCAAACCTTAGGTTTTAAGAAAGACAAAGGTATAACTTTTTGCCCCTGGTTTTTTGTCTTTTAAACTGGCGGTGAGGGTATCTGGGTAGGTCTCGCTGGTGTGGCTGTCCTGAATCCTGGGTCTTATTTCTGCAACCAAAGATACCAAGAAAAGATAAGAAAGAATTAGGTTTTATTTATACCATTATTATGTGGCCTAATCCAATTGGATCATGCCAAGGGTCCAACCAACGGACTCACATCGGATGGACACCGCTACAGACTTGTGCTGAAGGCATTCAGACCAGTGTAGTTGAAGGCCTGCCCAACAACCGGAATGGGTGGAGGAGAGGCGGGGCGCAAAAAAAATTGCCAGATAATGACGGCTCAAACTACAGCAGCGAGGAGCTCTCCAGGTCTCGATGTACATCGCATAGGCGAACAAAGACCAAAAATATACTTGGTCCAAAGACTGAGCGTTCAAAACTGCACATCGGAAGTCTAGAGCTAAGAACAGTGGGGTTATAGTTGTGGGCGGGGCCTCCTGACACCACAAATATTTTTTTTTTTTTTTTTTTTTTTTTTTTTTCGAAAAATTATAGTACCAAAGCCATTGTCAATCAATCCTAAACCTCAACCGCAAAGGTTTGTCTAATTTCAATTGCAAAAGGGTATTCCATGCCAAATCAACAAATCGCGTAAGATCACTCTGGATTTCTTTCTTTTTTGGTTTTGTATTGAAAAGACATTCCATGAGAAATTAAAATCATGAACATTTGAGCTCTGTACCTCTTTTCGTTTCAACGATACAGCCATTGAAATTTGGAGGGGGGGTCACCTCAAAAAACATGTACCGTGTGAATTCACTATCAGGAGGGCCATAATAAAAGAAAAATAAAACACTCAGATCCTTCAAACTTGGCATCTGGATAAACCTTAGCGGCAGATTGCACATATGTGAACAGAAACAAATGAACCACCTTGCCCCAATTTAACAGAACGGGCTCAAAAATGGCTCAAAGACCACTCGGACCACACTTTGGGGGACCATAAATCAAAAATTATTAAGTGATGTAACTTCCAAATTTGGACTGAGATAGCTAATCTCAAATGCACCCTTGTGGTTGTATATCTTTTATATATCAGCTTAGTTGGAAGAGATTAGCTGTCGACAAAAAGTAAAAAAATTCCAATTTGACATTGACTGGGACCCCTAAAAAACCAATGTCAGACATTCCGAACCAAATTTGCTTGAAATATGTTTTGAGGGGGGTCTTGCGTAATATTTTGGCAAAGTTTCATTGTCGTGTCTAAGTTGTCTCTATAGTACTGGTCTCAAAAAAAGTCTACTTATGTTAATTCAGTTTTGGAAGAATTCCCATTGAAACACATAGGCCACAGGGACGATCCGTATCGTTTAACACGTACTGTGGCTCAAGTATGCGAGGATCTCGATAACATGTGGAGGTATTATAAAATGCTGCCTTTGTGTGCATTAGAGGTGTTAAAAAGGTGACGCACCCTGGGAAGTACCCTCATTTTGCGAGAATAATTCTTTAAAATTATAAAAATCAGTTCTGCGGGTGTTCGCACCTCTTGTTGTGCACGTTTTCTCGAAAATTAATTTAAGTGCTCATTTTGCGAAAATCTAATCAATATAAAACTCCG
This sequence comes from Ophioderma brevispina, assembly GCA_023653785.1. Taxonomy (NCBI): domain Eukaryota; kingdom Metazoa; phylum Echinodermata; class Ophiuroidea; order Amphilepidida; family Ophiodermatidae; genus Ophioderma; species Ophioderma brevispina. Next base: position 15,126 of record JAMKCH010085048.1, read on the forward strand.
CGGTTATCAATTTTTGCTTACTTCAGCGATTACCACTATAATCGTAAAGTGTGTAGAACGTTTTTGATATCTCTTAAAAACCGCGGCGAAAAGGGCACATCCTTGCGTACGAGCGCTAATCAAGACGGTGATCGTGTAACACACTGTTTGTGTCACGCCATGGCGTATCCTGTACCATGGAAAAATTGGTCAGGGAACGTGATATGTACTTATCATGATGTGAGGGTGAGGGGAAATAAATCCACATACGAAAGAACGGATGGATTAGTGTACTGCGCGGAATGATTGCCGGAGGTTCGAGCGGCACTGCATTGCATGGCACGCCCACCGGGATCGCCCATCGTTGATTGAACCGATATCCCTTACTGCTTAGCCTGCAAGTCCTAATACTGGTCACAATACAGATTCGCCTATTGTTTGTGAATGCAAATTGCCTAATGTTTTGTGTCGTGGCCTTTATCATTTATTATAATTGTCACTGACCATGGCAGTTGGTTTATCGCATATTCTATGTTCATCTATAGCTAGTAACATCGTCAAACACACCATCATTCCTGTACTGTCAGACTGTGGTAACGGTGGCCCTTAAACGCATACATGGCTTGGTTCCGGTCCTGTCATGAATTACTTCCTATTTTCAGCCTTCAGTATAGATTCAGAATTGTGCTCTTATGTATTTTTACTTAAAGGTAATGACCATTTAATTTTTTTACTGTTAGCCCCGCAGCGTTATCATTTATCACTGAGCAACAACTTGACTTTGTGAATGTTGAAGGTTATCATAGGTGTCCCTGTTACTATTTTGTCCCAATGAATTACTGAGCTTTTTTCTTTACTTAAACAGGAGGTGACCCATCGACAACCTTTTCCACCATTTTCCATCAAAATTGAGATTTGGTATGTATATCAGAAGCATAAAGAAAAGTCACAACACTCATTTTTCTCATTATACCCCAGTAAAAATTTCTACAACGTCTCCATAAGTGGTTGACCCTATCATTTGTCCGATTTTCCGTATCATATTTAATATCTCCCTCACATATAGATATGTATCCCCAAACCTGCTATTACAAATTTTTAATTTATTAAATTGCTTTGTTAAGCAACAATGTTACTGAAATTAATTGTCCCATTAACGCATGTAAATTAACATGTTCAGCCACATTTGGAGACTTTCGTTCATAACTACAGGAAATATTTTCTGGACTTAAAATTTTACTTCAGTAATTCAAAAATATAACTTTGTTCTGATCCCCAAATAATCAGATTTAATAGGGGGTGTCCCCTTCCCAGTCTGCTCATAGTCCTTTCTCCCTACCAGCCCCAAATGAAATGACCTTTGTACATGTCTATAGAGAAGGACCAAATGTGTCTTTTTCGTCTTAAATATATCTCACCCCCCCCATCATTACCCCCACCCCCAACCCAACCCAAGGTAATCAGAAATCACCCCTCCTGAATTTATCCCCTATACGTCACGATAAGCTGCACGTATTTCATTAATTAAAGAATGGAATGGTCTGAATTAAATGTTATAGCTCCCTCCACATAAGTGTTTTGAGTCCATCCCACAATCACCAGTTTGTGACATTTCACCTAACTAATGTCATGTGATCCCACCAAAGTCATTTCATAAAAGTCAAAGTCATATAATCCTTGCACTCATTTAGCCTGCAAAGTACTTTTTATCCCCAGTTCTACCTTCATTCCAACACATGACATAGGCACATTGCAATGCACTAGGGGCATTTGTTTAAAATACCATCTTGTCCCTTCGCCAGCCATCTACAATTTTCCTACCAGTTTTAGTATTCTTTTTACATAGCCTTGCATGTTGCTGTTTTGGACCTATGGAAGCTTTACAATCCACCCCCTTCTACACATCCCCACCCTGGATCCCTCTCAAAGATACAAAACCCCAACATAACTAAATTGCTCTCTTCTAAATTATACCACTCACTCTGCAGAAAATATTGGCGCTATAAATCGCCTCATAATAAATTTTCGCATCCTAAGGGATTTGAGATATTAAATCAGAATTTTTTCATCCAAGATTTCGCTTTTACGGTTTAAACCAATGGCGACACTTCATTGGATTTCTCGGCCGCCCTCCCCCTGATGTTACTTACGCTGGTGCTTGGCACCTCTGGCTTCCTTTATGGCCTCAATTTGTGTAAGTGGTGAGAGAACCATCTCAGGTAACCAGCGTATGCTGTACAATATTACAAGGCTGCTGAATTTGGATGCTTTGCTGATTTTGTCAAGAGACGTTGGTAAGTAGACTGCATTTCCTGACAACGCAAACGTGTTAAAGTGAGAACAAGTGGAATTCTTCTCAGGAAACATTACTACATTGATTACTACTAGATTTTTCTACTTGGGAGGGTTGCGCCACTTCATTTAATTTATAAGGTAGTTTCTCTGTGTACACGGTAGCCTAAACAGGAAACCTAACTTTAAAACTGGGTATTAACTTGCACATTCACTGTTTACTATATAATTCAATTAGAAATAATTAAAGTATTATAAATTCCTTACCAAACAAGACACCACGCTGAAATTTTGGTTCATACATAGATCCAGGTGGCTATAAGGGTGATTAGTTGATTTCAATTTCATTGGTTTAGAGTTTCTACCAGGTCAACTTGGATTCAAAGTCTTAAAACTGCACTTGAATACCCAGGTTGCAAGTTCAGAGATTCTGTGTATATTTCATGGAACTTATGTCTGAATTAGTTTTGAAGTGTAGATCTTTTTAAGCATGTTTACCTGCATGGCAGTTAGACACCATCTTGAAACTTTTGCCCACCACTTCGCAGTGGCCCCTCGTAACCCGTTTTCAAGCAGAAGTTGGTGCAATATGTCGACATGATTTTTAGGGGGGGTCAAGTCAGGTTAATTTGGGACTTTTGCTTTTTGCACAGCTATATCTCTTCCAATAAGCTGATATAAGTATAAGATGTACACAAGGTCGTATTCAAGATTCCGAGCTTTCATCACCCCATTTGGAAGTTAATCACTTTTTAACTTTTTGACTTATGGGCCCCAAAGTATGGTCGGAATGGTTTGTGAGCCATTTTTGACCCCCTGTTATTTTAAATTGGGACAAGGTGCATTTTTTCTGTTCACATATTTCAATCTCACAAAAGGTTATCACAGGAATGCCAGTTTGGAAGGATCTGAGGGGTGTAGTTCTTTTACTTTATGGCCCTCTGAATTGATTTTCCCACGTACATGTATGTTTTTGAGGTGACTCCCCCTCAATTTAAAATTGCTGTAGCATGAAAACGAAGAGGTACAGAGCTAAAAATTTTCAGGATTTTAGTTTCTCAATGATGTCTTTCAGTACACCAAAAAAAGAAAGACAATCCAGGAGTTGATGGTGTACTCAGGTGTTGATTTGGCATGGAATGACCCAACATAGAACTATCAAAGACAAAATAAGGCAGTTCTTGACCCATGTGTCTTGCCCCTCATCGCGATCAGCAAATGTTTAACATTTGCACGTGTACACGACAGAATGCCCCTTTAATCCACCCCCCTCATATGGGGCTTGGGTCAGGGGTTATAGTGACCAAGTTTGGTGATCATGAAAAACCTTGGGCCCGGCCGATAACTACAGAAGTCAGTGATATAATATACTTGCTTGCAGCTTCAGTGCAAGATAACTTGACCCCTGTGAAATGTGCAAGGATTGGAAGAGGTCAGCTAGGTGATCGAATGCTTCAATCTGCCAGATATCAATGGCTATGAAGGTAAGCAGATTTTGGTCTAAAACAACTTGCAGGATCACTAATTTTGACTCATCTCATAGTACTACCACAGCAGCTCGGAAAACCCTTCCCATCAGGGGTGCAAGGCCTACGACTTCCATAGAATGCCGTGCAAAAAAATTAATGTACCTGTGGGTGTGTAACGAGCGCTAATTAAGGCATACAAATTGTGTATCTCCTTAGCGCTGGACTGGTTTCAAAGATTATGATGAAAAATCCAATGGAAAGTATTGAATATCTAGCAAATTACTGTCCATGAGCCACAGGTTTTGTTTTGTGGATTGATCCTTTTGTGCAGATTTAGTCCTATATTTACACTGTCATTACCTATTAGAATAGAAAATTAAAGGCAAAACTGATGTGCTATGCAAGGGCTTCATAGCTCTGTTAGTACTACCAAAGCATGACTTCGCCAACATGTGCATGGGTCTCTAGGTTAAGGGCTTTATAACAAAAAAGTTGTGATGTTCAAAATCCTTGTCAACCCTTGCAATTTCCATGTTTTTCGCAAGCTAAAGTATCAGATCTGCGAAATCCCACAATAAGTTCCATCCACACGATAGCGGAAATAGTTTCCTGACGCCATGTTTGTTTTATAGACCAGTAACACCTTATTCTGCATTCTATTACCTCTGATGCCCATTATTCAAAAGTGCACTCTTTGATTTGGTTAGTTTACTGGCAATAATGGTCGCGATTACGCCCTAATTCGTGTTGCAAAACGCTCATTCTTTTTGCGCGTTTTCACCACCACTCTAGCGCCACGCTAACCATTTACACAGAAGAGACAGGACGCGTGCTGTAAAGACGTAAACAACGGACGTTTTTTAGTACGAAAGTGACAGTTTTTTTTTGGTTATTCATTTATTTGGGTAAATAGAATAGAAATAAAGCGTGCGATGTCCATGTTTATGCCGAATATTGTCCTCGTCAGTAAAAACATTTGAATACTGGGTCGCGGCTTCGCTCGCCCATTCATGTTTTGACTTGCCTCGGGCACATTTTCTTGCATAAACATGAACATCTTTCCATTATTTTCTTAATTATCGGTTACATCAGGATATTGTAAAACGTATTTCCGGCCAGTCTCCTTCCGAGTTTGGTGGTGACGTCATGACGCAACTTTTGCGTTCGCTCTAGCGTTTGGATTGCGCCGCCTTTGTTCATGTGCGAAAGCGGCAATTCCAAGGTCACACGTGCGTTTTTTTCTCGGGTGCAAAACTAACACGCTCATTGACGTCCCCCCCAAACTCGAGATCGAACAGAGTATAGTACACAGACTTTTTCTGGAAAATTAACACAAATAGGTGCCCTGCCACAAGCAAAACTAGGCTCTTTGATGAAATTCAGGCCCCTTGATACCCTATTTAAGTATATTGTTTGAAGTTGTGGTTATTTCAACACAAAATTACACTGCTGCAAAAGCCTCATTTACTTTTGCCGAGTCATATTGGCGTATAAAATTTACATGTGTATCACAGGTAAACATCACAGCAAACCAATTTCTTGTGGTTTTTCCACGATGGTTTTTACACACTGAGAAGTACCACCCTGATTGACGCCCTTGGCACATTTTATGGCCATAACGATCAACATATAAACACACTATTCATAGCCTAACGTATGAAACATCCTTAAAGTACTGGCAGCTTTCTGTACGAATTTCCCCAGTCAACAAAACAATCAGATTATGTTAATTTTCTCTTTAAAATGAAGGGTTCATTACACTACACACTTAAATCAGGACTGCCATATTATCATTTGGTCTAAAATGTTGGGTAACCATTACCCTTGGGTATTATATCTACCACCCTATTATTGGTGAAAATTTTAACCCAAGACAGGCAGTTTTTACCTATTTTTTGTGGTTATAATTAGTCAACCAGTGAAAACTGACAAAAATTAGGTAGTTGATTATCCTATTATCTGACATTTTACAGTGTACATGTGGACTTAAATGAAGTTGTACCTTTCTGATCTTACTCGAGATTGATGATCAACTGACCTCATTCGCCATTCACATGCTATCATTTACATCATAGAAATATTACCTACACCATGGAAATATTGCCTATCTCCATTTTGTGCATACAGGTATAAATGCTGTGATCCTGAAGTAGGCTTACAAGTGAAAATGAAACAAAATGGACTCACTGTACCCATTGATTTACATCAGCAAAGGTATGACCAAATGAATAAATGCAACCCAGCTGGGCAGTACCGATAAACATACAAAGTTACAGGTGCTTGTTCCTATCATCTTGATTTACCCAGAAGTAGTATCATTTGATATCAGATGAAAGGCTGTTTTTTCTCATTTTTCCGAAATTTTCAGCTTCAAATCCATTTCTTTCTCAAGATACAATAAAAAACTACCATTTTAATGGTTACCCATCAATACTAGTGGAAACTCGTTAAGTACAAATCGCCGGGTCCGACTTCTGTAGCTCGTATTATCCGGGACATTCGTATTAAACTTCAGTCCAGTATCAAGATACATGTACATACAGCGAAAATTACTGTAAACCCCACTCCCACATCAGAATTTAGCCTTAACCGCATCGGCAGCGCTAGTCATGGCCGGTAGTTCATGAGTTTGACTTGAAGCTTTGCCAGGGAATTCACCGTAATTTGCTTATACTTACACATCCAGCGTGTACATCAAATTCTAATGTGATAAAGTACATTCTACTAAAAATTAATTTCATATTTTTTAAAACTTTTCAATTTTACATCTGTATGTACACGATTTTACATAGTTAATCTTTCGAAACGCGATCCACCATATTTTCCAGATTTTGTTGTTCCTGCTTCCTCGCCATGTGTGCTGGGATGCTTAACATAACGTATTTTATATTCAATATACGCAAAAGTACCACGCAATTGGCGAAAATTGAAGAGGTCGTAAATTAACTCAGCTATAATTACTATGGCGATTATCATTGGGTTGGGTGGACAAGTGATTTTGAGGAAATTACCGTAGCAAATCCCAATGCGTATTTGTTCGGTTTCTGACTTCATCAGGTCAAAATTTCATGGTGGGAAGTTTTCATGACATTAGATCGTGTTAATCAGGTAATATACATCCGTCGGCCGCATTCATGTGCTCGTATTAAAGCGTTTTCGCACGATTTATTTTGTACACAAAAGCATGGAATCAAACAGGGGGACCGCGTATTTCCGCTCGTACTAGCCGGTTTTTCGTATTAATCGATTTCGTACTAACGAGTTTCCACTGTAGGCAACATTAGTGAATAGGGCGTTGCACTATGCATCATTGCTTCTAGCTCATAACCGCAAAGTTTTGTTTCCCACGGTACTTGGATGGTCAGTGTGTAGCAAGTGTCAGCTCTCATATCAAGGGGTAGAGAACACAACTAGACAATCAACGGACAAGAACCTTTAAAGACTACAATGTTCAACTACCATTAAATCTCAATTGAAGTTGAATGGAATATGCAATCTGAAAAATATGATGTGTCGTCTTCTGTCCCCTTACTACAATTGCAGAAATGGCAGCTTTACTATTTATGTGGGGGGTTGGCATTTTTTGTTGTTTACTGGATTATCATGTGCATTTACAGTAATAAGAGGATTATTAAGAATCTTTGACAATAGCACACATTTGGTAACGATAGTCAATCTTGAATTAAACAAATTTAACTGTTAATATGATATAGCAGCATTACCAGCACTTTTCGAAATGGAACCACTTGTTTTATTGAATAGGGTCATTCAAAAATCCATCTTTTGCCTCACGACCATCTGTAACAGTTTTCCTTCCCAATGTTACTGATGGTTGACCTGCCATAAAACTATTAAATAATTAGCAAACACTGCTTTTTTTTTTGACTAACTTTCCTAGAATTGTACGAGAAAGTTGTTTTTTTGAAATCGGGTCTTGCAATACAATCTTTTGCACTCCAGACAAAGGCGTCATCCCGGGCAATTCACTATTACGAGTTCAATTCCGGATTCCAACAATTGAATCATTTATAGTTACAAGAGCAAACCTCACTCAGTGATCACTAGTGGTCATCTTCCATCATGGTTTGTGAATGATAAACCTCACATGACCTTTGACCTGAATATGTGACTTAGACCTCACAAATGAGGATTTGCGTGTAATATCCATAAACAAGTTTGGTTCCAATTGAACTTTTCAATTGAGGTCATTTCAGCCTATCTTACACTGACCTCACATGTCCTTTGACCTCAGATGTACCTTTTGATGTCAATTACCAAATGAGGGATACCCATGTGTTGCACATATGACTCAATTTGGGTGAAGTCCATTGAAGTTGCAGATATTACAGGCAACTGTTTAACCCTTTCAAAACAACAGACATCAACAGTGGCAAAGTTATCCCTATGTGTCCCCCCTCCGCTGCAACACTAAGTAAAGATCCACATGTTTTGTTGCTTAAATCCAATCAAGCCTGGAGTGCAAGTGGCCCTTTTTACACTCATGATAAGAAAAAATTCTTGTTAAATGACCATGTAAAAAAATCACATTACACTAGAGTTTACATAATAATTCTACACTCTTATCAACACACTGATTACCTCACAAAATGCTATTAAAGCGACTGAATTTCATCTACAGTGGTCTAAAACAAATCACATCCATTTAATAGATTATCTTGCCCCCCAAATTTTAAAAATAACCTTATGCAATTCTAGATGGCTTATCAAAATTTTGTTTGCTTTGACCTTAGCTTACACGGTGAAAAAAGGAGAAAAGTCTGGGTGGCATACACAAACAGATCTTTGTAACACAACTGAATGAAAGTAGAGTGTTTTGTTTATGTTTTGTGTTTTTCCAAAGAATTTCAAGGTGTTTATTAATTTCTAAAAGAGAAGCATGATCCTATTTTTACTGCAGGTTGTTTTGGTTTTTTTTGGGGGGGGGTGGGAGGAAATTTTTAGGTACACAATTCAAGTAATATTTTAAAAACACATAAGCGGCAAGAACAATTATAATCCAAAACAAACTTTAAAAGGAACACAGTAACATTGTGACTAGATGCAACATGATAATTATGAGTTTGCTTCACTATTTACAATATATATTCTGTGCTCCAATCCTCAATAATTGTAACCAGCTATTTTAACTATGAGTCCAAACGTCTCTTTAAAATAATACTCTGTACAAAGGAAATATCTACATTCATTTTACCATGTTTTTCATGCGTTAAAAATAAGAACAACCAAGGCCAGATTTTTAGTAGTATGGCCTGGCATCCACCAAACTTCCCAAAAGTAGCCGGAGATTTTTGCTAAGTTTTTGAGAATATCCCCATAATATATTCATGTATACTGACCAAGTGAACTGTGTCAGTAGTAATTTTAGCGCATCCAACTGTGAATGTTCCACCATTCAGGAATAGATTAAAATTTCCAATGTTTCTTGTCCCTAATGTGAAATCTTTGTTTATTGTAATATGCAACTACTGGATTTAACTTAAAGTGTTATGGCCCCTTCTCCTTATATTTTCAAAGTAGGTTCGCATATCCTTTAAACACCTCATGTGATATCCTTGTGAAACCTTTGGGTATTATATCAGTAAATAGGATAACTCATTACACAACCTAACCCTAATCAACTCTTTCTCCTCAATTGGCAATTTGGTGTGACCTAAGGATTGGGGAACATCCTCAATCTGTTGGGGACATTACCTTAATCTGTTGGGGACATCCTCAATTGTTGGGAACATCCTCAATCTGTTGGGGACATCTCAATCTGTTGGGGACTCCTCATCTATTGGGCAACATCCTCAATTGTTGGGACATCCTCAATCTGTTGGCGACAGCTTCATCTGTATGGACATTCTCCAATCTTTTGGGGCTATTCCTCAATCTTTTGAGGACATCCTCAATTGTGGGGAAATACTTGGATGCCATACAGTTTGATCATTATCAAAATAGGCCAGATTCGGAACAAGGACAAGTGACTAAAATCGGCAGATGCAGTAAGAAACATGGGTGTGAACACCTGCAAGAGGTACGTGTATGTTACAGACATACATAAAATCACATACATCAAAAGGCTTTGCTGTGGTCCCTAATGTGTCATCAACACAATTCCCTTCTATTTTAGGCCTTATCATATTATAAAGATGGTCTAAGAAATGCAATGACCACACATAAAAAAAAAAAACCAAAAAACAACCCCACCCCTCACGGCCCCAAAGAAACACATATCGTTATATGTTTCAATGTTTCAGCTTTACTTTTACAACTTTTTTTTTATATAAACATCACAGCGCCAAAAAATAACTTTTGGCCTACCTCTACTACACGATTCCACATTTCCATGATCTGATCTTACAAAAATGTTCCAATTTTTGAGGCTTAAAATACTTTAAATAGGCACACTTACCCATTGGAAGCCCAATTTAATGGTCTATACAAAATATTGCACATGATTACAGATATACTTTATAAATACATAGACATTGCAAAGACATCCTACAGGACCGTGTACCTTCTGAAAAGGGTATGTTGTGTCAATACTCAAAGGTGGTATGTTATACCATATATATAAAATGCATGGTAGAACATATACACAATTATAATCATTGCACTCACTTCTAGATTGCAAATAGAGGGGATTATTTTTTTAATGCATTTGACTGGTAGGAGTCTTAGTCATGTATAAACATTAGCATGGGTTTGATCTCATCCAGCTTTGGTGAATATTGATAGGTGAAATTTGCATTTCAACCTGGACTTTCTCTTACGAAACTAATAGAAATATTAGTCGTTTATGATCGTATGATCGAAATATACTACATTGGAGGAGCAACAGAGGGTGTATTGATTCAATACCATGCACTAGTTGGGGAAATTCACCTCAATTAGGTCAAGTGATCCTACAAAAATCCTGTTATTAACACATAAAAACCCTGACTTAACGCTCTTTTTAGCCCACAAAGCATTAGTTATAGGGAATATTTAGCATGCCTATGAAATGCCTTGTGGTGCTTAAACTTTTGGAACACACTTTTTATCCTTAGTATCTGACATGTACAGACAGATTAGGCACGATGCAATGCATTATGGGATTGGGTTCATTAAAAACACCCTCTGGAGATGCACCATCTATCCTTATCTAATTTGTTGCTAGTATTTTATGGCATTACAGTTCATTTTCATGATTGGCCACACAGAACCAAATTATGGGGGTAGATAGCCTATCTCAGTTTCACAGGTATTTTCTCATTACCAAAACCATCATAGTTAAGTCTCTCCTACTGTAAGGGTTTTGAATTTTTTAATGTATGAGGTACAGACCAGGACAAGGTCATTCACAATATTTTGTCATGGGAATACCCACAACCAACCCAAAAGAGTGACCAAAATCCAATCGTAGTTGCAGTAGGTATTGCTGAATCATTTTTAATTCTTTTGGCAAAGTGCTATAATAAATGAGACTTGGCTGCAAATTCGTCTGGATTACGCAAGTCACATAAAGTTGAAAATTTGTCAAAAATTAACAGTGATTTAAAACAAGACAGACAGGGATGAAACTAAGACTTAGTGAACTCCTTAAATGGAAATGTGACAAGTTGATTTAGGGTTATTTACCCCCTTGTCCGTTCAGCTATTCTAATTATGAGAATGCTTTATTAGATCATAGTCTTCAAGCTTAGCCCACCTTTAAGCCATTTACCAACTTCCAATAAGGAATGTTATACATTTCTGGTCATACAACAATACCAGGTTCAAGTAATGCTACCACACACACTTTTTAGAACTTATGTATAAGTATCAATAATTAGCCCAGAAGTCACCACTTTCAGAGTGATCCAACCCTATGCCATGATATCATCTCCCAATGGATGTAAAGCTTTTCCTAGTGGATTAGGTTTACTTACAAATAAATCATAAAAATCCCAAAAACAAATTCTCACTCTAAACCCATTCTAATCTTCAATATAATTCTTATGTAATCCAGAACCCTTTAGAGGTGGTGGGGGTGCGGGTTTTTTTGTTTTACAACAATGAGTAAACTGCAAGTTCAAAAACTTTCACAAAGAACTCTTTTGAAAGCATTAATCAATGTTCATTTTTTCACGAAACCCATCTTCAATTTCTTGTAGGCAGCCAAACAAACTTGATGCCTTTGTTTGAGTAAATATACATATTGACCTCTATTTACGATCAATGTGCTTGCATTGTTTAATACGGGTTACATACATTTGTGAGGGTCTGTAGAAGAACATAGCGGAGCTTGATGTATTCAAGAAGAAAACAAACTGTATTGCAATGTATATGTGACTGCTGCTTCTTTTTTTCTACGTACATATTTCAGCAAGTATATGAATGTTCGACTCGATAATTCATCAATTAGAATGCGCGACCGGCAAGAGGATTTGAAACTGAAGATGGAAGATAAATGCAATGGTCAATCTTTTTTCCTTCCCTCCCCTCTGTACTAAAGTAAGGCTACACATGGCTACACATAGCATTTTAAGTACAAGGTGTTCATCAACAAGTGAGCCTGATTGTTATCAATTGTATGCGTAGAAAACGAAAGAGATAGTCTGATGAGTGTCCAATACAAAAAGAACAGGTAGGCCGGTGTAGTTCTTGAAGTGCAAGACTTGCGAAGCAGCACGTAGGTACTTCACTTCGTTGAATTCAAGGCTATTCAAAACACACACATCCATTGCTCCACTGCTATCGTTAACTCCCGTCATAGCTGGTGGAGTATTTGACGGTCTCAAAGGCACCTTGCGGAAAAATTGCGAGAAACGCCGAGCAATTTCTTGGAGATGTCACGGCCTGGGCGGGGGAGTAGGGACCACTTGGGAGTTTTCAGACACACATCGATGAACTTCTTCAGGTAGGCCTGTGGAAAGGAATCCACACACGTTCAAATATTTCTGGTATTGACATGAGAAAAGTTGAAATTGTATAAACAAAAGATTTAAAATACTGCTGAAGGTGGAACTGAGAGGCAAATTTTCAACAAGGAGTTATTACCATTACAATAGGTTCCATGGAAATAGGCATTCTTGAAAGGATCACACCAGTAAATAAACTGAGAAAACAGGGTAAGTCAAGCCCCCACTGTAAAGAGGGGTGTTTTTTTGGTGACCCTCGCCTAAGTATACCCTAAAAACTGAGAGAAATTGCACGACTGGTGCAAATCAGGTTGCTATCGCTATTAAGTATAAAATCTGTAGGAAACAAAAAAAGGTTGTCATTGATATACATGTTATTTTGATCCGACAAACAAATTTTAACCGTATTCTGACAGGGAACACCTGACTGAAAGTGCTCTGACCTCAAGGGTCCACGGTGCATGCGAGTCTTGGCAGTCCAGTCACTCGAAAATTTTAGGGATAACTAACCTAATTTAATGATTGATAGGGTAGGAGATATGATGACCTTCAGAAGAATGTGATCTTTAGTCTGAGCTGGTCCATTGAGGAGAAAATGACGTTTCATCGCGGCCATTTTGTCAGGAACGATGGGACCAGGATTTAGTGGTGGGAAAACCTGAAGGTTGTTCCACTCTTAGAGGATTAGACCTGTCATTTCAAATAGATTCGGTGATGTTTTGACACTGAATGGTTGGTACATTGCATGCAGTTTACACTGACACAACTGATAATATATACATCTTACTTTGTCCGACCAAGTACGAGCAGATGGTAGCACTTACACTAGCAGTTTTGCCGGCATTATGCGCTTGACAGCCGTGAGCTTGCAAACATATAGCGAAACTTACAACAATGCCAACTTCTGTACAAAATACCATAAAGGGCTGATTTTGATACCATATCATGACACACCCACCTAAAGGAATTCTGTTACTGTGGTACCAACCACAATTTATAATATCAATGTTTGTAGCTTCAAAAACCCCCTCATTGTTATAACACTGTGGGAACTAATATGCACAAAAGATGGCCGCTTTAAATGGCGACACCAACATGGGTCTTATCTCTACCAGACTGTGACACAAAGAGCCCAAGGTATGTTTGCATTGTATAATGATTGGTAAAAATTAACGGGGCATGACCTGATAAAAGTATTAAGTTTTCATCTTGATATACTGTCTTCACCAAAAAACCCCTTCTGTAACGTTCGTGCCACTATTTAACCCGTTGACATGAGAGCTAAAAAAGTGACTTTGTAATCCTCACAGAACTACTGTGTAAAATGAATATCGTTCAACCAAATGGGAACTTTTCGCTCATAACATTGAAACCAAAAATCCTTTTAGCCCTAATATTTCACAGGGTAAAGGAGAAAATTAGTAGCTTCTCAACGTCCAAAATTTTGACCACTTCTGTAAAATCTGGAGTTCTGCGGACGAGGCTATTAGCGATCGGACAACGGACCTTTAAAAATCGTTACAAATTCTAGGGGAAAAACAAGTTACGTCAGTTAAAAGATAGTCGGGGACAGACTAATGGCACCAATTGTCATCTGGCGAATTAACGGTGCGTAACATACGTCAGGTCATGAAGACATATCTGTGAACATTACAGCTTATTAAACTGAAAGTTTACTTATGTGAAGTATTGTGTCGTGTGAGTCAAAAACCCAACTTCAAATAGGACATTTTTTGACATTTAATCATTTTGTGCGATTAAAACAACTCACAGTCTGCATTGCGTTGATTGCAAACCTTGACATCCACACACTTGGTTTGCCAAATTCGTCTGACTATAGCCATGGCTGGCTTTTAAACCCCCCCTCCTTAACACTAACTACCCCAGCCTTTCACACGAATTTATAATTGGCTAATTACATCATGCAATCCTTTCACTAACCAGTGTGGCACAGCAGCTAACCATATTTTTGTTTTTTTGCTCCACTGCCTTGCCACCATCTTTCCCATTGCTGATTGTGCTAAAATATTCGATAAGTTCGCATTCTAACCAATCATTTGGTTGTACTCAGGGATTGATTAAAGAACTAGTTCACCACGTGGAAGCTAGATAACTGGTTTCAAAAGCTTTACACTGTAACTTGTTTAATTGCTCCACTGATTTAAGTATCAGCAACATCTAATTATTCTTTACAAAATGGGATCAACCAAATTTGACCGATTAATTAGCTCAGTGGTGACCGGCCCTATTGGTTTCCTTACATTGGTATGAGGAAGTGCCTATTGATCCAGTGTGCAAGCAAAACCTACGCTTCCAGTCTTGTCTTGCTCCTAGCCCCTACTTTCTCGACTGGTTACCAAACACCCTTGGGTGGAAAATCCCAGGCTCCGACTAGGGGTTGATATGGAGAAAAAAAACTAAGTGAAGCTATTTGTGAATACCTAACATCTTTTACTGACAATTACCACACACCATTCATATTTATTGAATCATTTTTAAATTTTGAAGGGTTAAAGGGGAGGGGTACATATGGACTGGTAGCAGATCCCATTTGGTGCAGGGATTCTTAATAGTGGACCTGTGGGCCACTGATCCGTCACCCGATGACATTTATTCCACCAACCAGCCCAAAACATACAAAGATATAAAATAAAGTGTGTGTGTGTGCGGGGGGGGGTGGGGGGGGGGGGGGTGCGAAAAATTTTATGGTAAAGCCAAATGCTTGGCAGTGCAAAATTTGAGGGGCATTTGATGTTATAGGAACTTAGAAGGCCGTCTGAATTAAATTATTGACTTTGTTTTTTTTTTTACTAAAAAGGTTTAAAATCAAAATTTTTATTATCACGTATGGGAAAAAGGGGGAATGTTTTTTTTATATCTGAAAAAGGTGACCTAGGTCAGATTGAGGTAGGGAACCATCAAATTCTGACTAGATAGGGGGTCGCATCAATCTCCTCCTCTACTCATTAAAACCCTAAAAATTTAGACCAGGTTTAAACTAGACCTGGTCTAAGTTAAAATTACTTTGTGCCAAACTTGACACCGTTATCAACATTTTCTTCATAAAGTAACCACCAGATTTCAAAGATTAAAATGGTAAGTTTCAATATACCTCATTGCAATGCAAGGAAAATGTCTTTCCTGCTTTGCTAAATTACACTTAGACAGGTCTAACTCTTTTGTGCCTACAGACCAAAGTCTGAGTTTGTTCTAAGTACCTACCTCCCTGTACTTCGTTCTCATGTAGTCATGCAGTTCCCTGAATTTGCTTGTATCGTCTGTTACCCATCCCGCTCGCATTAAGTCACTGTAATCTGGTTAATAAATCAGCATAAACAAATGAATTTTGTGCTTTCAAAATATACATTGGTCCTCGGAACCGCATATGTTTTCATTCCGTCGCGGTTTTGTAAGGATAGGCCTCATATGACCTTTGACCTTGCATGGTGACCTCACATGGGGATCCAATGTTGCACCTATGACCAATTTTGGTTCCAATTGAACTTCAACTTTGGACCTCACCATTCCCTTTGACCCTGGTATGTAACCTTGACCTCATCAGCAATGAGGGCTCCCTTGTTGCTTTATGACTCAGTTTGGTTTTAAATCCATCTAAGTATGCAGATTTACAGGCACATGTTAAGCAATATAACAGCACATTTTTGAAGAGCGGCCCCTAATTTTCAAAATTTGATATTTTTGCAGAGTTAGTTGGTAATGGTCTAGGAAACTCTACCACGAATGAGGATGCTCAAAAATTTGTCTTTCATTACAATAAACGATTTTATAATTAGAATTGGGATCCAGCTTGTACGTAAGCAGACTGAATGCTAAGTTTTTATCTCCTCCATGATGAAATAGTGCCACCTCAAGTAAATAACCTCTACTTGACTGCCTGAACCAACAACCAGCTAATGGATGATCGTAGACACGTACAGGCGCTATTTGCCTCCGCTATTTCATATTGAAGGCCGTTGTTTCCATCATCCGTTGAATTATTTTTTTTTTTATTCGAGATCTCCGATATTAATTTTCTAATTACAAAATTGTTTTATTTGCGACACAGAGAGAAGTTAGAGCTTTATTCTGTAAAAATACAATTATCTCTCCCCATGGTTTATTTCGAAATTGGAAAAAAAATATCAAAATTTTTGACAAAATTGGGGCGCTCTCCAAAACAAGGTGCCTATATTGCTTAATACCCTTTTTCAAACAGATATCAACAACAGACAACAGTGGACAAGTGATCCTATGTGTCTTCATGCCTTAAGGGAGGACACAAAAACGAAAACAGGTTGTAGAATAGTACCTAATTTTGTGTAATGCGAACACTTGCACTGTTTTTGTTTTAGTAATGTACTTTTTAATTGGGTTAGTTGACTACTTTGATAGGCGTAGTAACGGTATGTATAAAAAACTTATTACTTTCTGCTTCAAAATCAATATACCTCTTTTTTTTAATCAAAGAGACAAAAACATGGGGGGGGTCAGTACCAACCTGGACTTCAAAAACATGGTGGGTGTCCCAACACGTCCTCGCTCCATGAATTTTGGAAGGCTGACTTGATTGGCCCGTCATTAATCTCTGCAGATTGTGTGGAGTTGCTGGCCACCCTTAGCGACTGATTGAAATGGCATTGATACGAAAGCAGATATATGAACAGGACACAGAAACCAACTATACCCCAATACCTCTATAAAAAAATTCTACCCCACTAATATGTATAAACAAGTGCACTATCCCAGGGGATAGCAAGCTTCTTAAAATTGCAATGCTTGAAAAATGTGATAATGCAACAATCTAATTTTTGAAAGATCTGTTCCAAGCTAAATTTGCCCAAAAAATGGCTGGTTGAAAAAATAAAGGATTCACTCAAGTGCGCAATTTCTCTCCATTTTCATTTCTGACAGTTATCTAACCCTAGAATCGATGGAACCTAAAAATAAATGCTTTTTTGGTGTTTCCAAATTTAAAATAAAATTATGTGAAGTAAAATTATGTTAGTGTTGAAGGTGTGAAACAATCAATTAAAAATGAAACCACTGTGTGATGGATTCTCCATAGTACAAAGGATGTACATCATCAATAGCAAATTATTGCAATAGTAAATGTTAAGAATATTCTGGAGGTTGAGTTTTCACTAATTTTTTCTTCAATCTGTAAAAAAAATATGTTACAATAAGAGATGCCACCTGACACTTTTTCCAAGTTGTTTGTTCTTTTAAATTGAACACAATTTTGGAGGACATAATTTACATTGCTTAACAATTTTGAGACAACAAGTTACACGTACCTCTACATGAATGATGCTATGAATATATGATGTGCAATGAAACAGAAAACCATGTGAGTCAGCAGCTTAAACACAACTTCTGGTTGCCTAAGCAATCCCAGTTAGTGTAGCACCAACTTAAAGCTGTCTAAGAGATTTCTGAAATAATTTTTTTAAATATAACTAGAACTAAAGATAGTCACCTAAAATGCTCAATTCAAAGTTAAGAGCAATCAGATATTTTGCAATTTTAATGCCAGTAAACAGTTTGTGTGTATATAGTTGCTATAGGATTCGGAATTTTAAAACAAAGATGTGATTTTCTATTATGGAGGGACGTCGATATGAGCTTAGCTATTTCACTCATCGGAAATCTCTGAGTCGCCTTGAACTAAACGACCTCTGTTACATAGCCATATTCCTCTCTGCTGAATAATGTAGTAGGACTGGATGTATATTTTACTATGGCAAGAGCCATGTCGGTAATACATCTGGCCTATGCAAGTGAGGTGAGGTGAGGGGACTATTGCATTCCTACCAGGTGCCACATTCGTTAGAGAGAGAGGTGACTTCAAAGAGACACACTGCTATTGGCCCTGTACATCATGTATCCTCTAGTCACAACACAATGTAGTACACATGAGTACTCAATAGTGAGGAATGTGGACTAGGTATGAATGACCTCCCTGAACAACTGCTGTCAATCACCCTTTCAACCAGTAATTGCGCACTTAAAGCCGTCCCTACATAACTTACTGTAAACCGTCGGCGAGGAAACAAGCATCTCCAGGCGGCTCTGACTCTGAGGTTTTTGTGTTAGGAGCCAAAAACAGGTTTAGAAGTTAGAGACAGATATCGTACATTCAAAGGATAAAGAAGGAGGATGTGATAGCGGGAATGGTAGAGAAATGTAGTGTCAGTTACAAGTTCACAACAAACAATATTAGAATATTAACTGGATACAAGATGAATTGATGAAAAGTCATCAGAGGGTATATTGAGTCAATCCCACAATGCACCAGTTTTGGGAAATTTCACCTCAACAAAGTCAAGTGATCCCACAAAACATCCTCTTCTTAACACATAAAAACCCTGACTTTTACTCTCATATTAGCCCACAAGGTGCCAGTACTTAGGCAATTTGTACATGATCGTGAAATGTCTTGTGGTTCTTAAAAGTTTTTGAACACCTTTTATCCCTAAGTACTAACATGCATTAGTAGAGTACAGTATAGGCACATTGCAAAGCATTGTGGGATTGATTCAGAACACCCTCTGAGAAGTCATATTACTTACATACAGCATAATATATCTACTCTCCAATGATGAAGAAAACAACTGGCATGTCCTGCATTTAAACCTATCACATTCAATCCATACTCTTTGCAATTTTAAGTTGATAGTGACTTTATTGCATACAGTAAGAGCACATGCACTTACTCAAGAGCATGCAAGTCTTCCAAGGTAACATAACTGATAAGTTTGTAAGAAATTGGTCACACAATTCATATCTTCAAGCTGGAGAGAGCATATCAATTGCCAACTGAGTTTACATGCCAAAAATATCTTCAGATCGCGTCCGTCTCCTAATATCATATCTTACGGCATATCCCTTATCAAGGTATTAAAGCTTTTTTCGCAGAGTTAGCATTACCATTCTATGCGCCTTGTGGGAGATTTTCTCAGATTTATTTAACACATTATAAACCTAGTATAACTGTTCTGTTACTACTGTTAATCATCTTCCATTATTTTTTAACTATCACTTTATTAATTTAATCTTAATTATTTCATCATAAATTGGTATTTGGAATGTTAGCATTGCGAGTACTGTCTACTGGGGGCTGTAATTAACTTTGCTAAGCTGAGCATTTTCTTCTAATTTTGGCATTCTGCATTGATTGAATAATTTGGCATTATAATTTCTGCAATGCAACTGAAATATATTTGTGCTGTTTGAAGCAAAAGAATTTATTATTTTATTAGTTACATCTAAGACCAGCAATACAATGTCATTATTTAGTCTTCATTTATCAGCATCAAATAGACGTTCCATGTGGTTTTGCGATTTGATACAGAAGAGTCGGGCAGTACAATGCATGAACGCAACATGCATGTTCATAGCAGCCAGTCTGATGACGAAACTTGGAAGTATTCTGAATTTGGCAATAGATATGCATGAAAGCTACGATAAAATGAAGCCTACTAAGATAATTCTGGTCCAGAATTGATGGAAATTCAGGGAATTTCAATGGATTTTGAGACTAAAATTAGTGGTAAGATGAATTTGCTCCATTATTTTGAATAAGACAAGAATTAAGATGGTCTCCACAACTGTGGTTTAATCACATTTTATCAAAAGAATGCAATCAGAGATATTAACTGGAAAATTTCCAGGTTTTTTTAGGCCAATCCAGTTTCTCCAAATGCATGTCTCATAAAACGAAAAATGGTCTTTTAGATATGCCCTCTGTACCTGGTAGAGTGCCTACTTTCAAGTACCTGTGACACAGGTATGCATGTGGTTGGTATACAGTAGTCACTCGAAGTACAAAGAGATTACCTACTATACTTGGTCTTGTCTGAAGTATGAAGTGACGACGCGTGTGTATATCCAGTGCCACCTTTCAGTTGCAGTGCGCTTGTGATTTGCCTACGCGCGCGCTGAAAGTCGGTACAATGTATACACCCGCGTCGCTACTTCATACTTCGAGCTGGACAGAGTATACATGGTCTTAGTGTACCTAAGCAAGGAATCTGGCTACTGGCTGTGTGATGTCCTGTCGATTTGACGCAGAAGAATATTCTGCCTAAGCTTATAGTTGATAAGAATGGTTGGAAGGGGATTAAATATTTCAATTCCAAATTAGAATTAGTGTTCGGGCTGGTGGGCAAGGGTTAAGGGACACAGCTGTTTGACAGTCTCATTTATTATGACAAATCGAGAATAAAACAAAAAATATCAACGGCGACACACTTTTGATGACTAAGTTGGAGTATTTATGCCACTAACTCCTACTGTGTTAAATTTGATGAATTTATGGAGGGGGCCCAATATGATTGTTATCAAAATTAGTTTACACGTCTTTCTATGGGAAATCAATGCATATAGAGGGGGGGGCGCTATAACATACAAATTATGACCTTTGTAGGCCTATATGGCAAGATTCCCGCAATAGATTTTTCTGATTTTTGCGGAGGTAATAGGTCTTTCATGTCTCTACTTATATCAGTTGTCAAAATTGTGTCGTCATTGCTTAAAATTACTCTACAAATAAAAGAGACGATTTGCATGGGGTCAAACAGCTGTGTGGAGCACTGTGTTAGTACAGCATTTTTAGCTTGTCAAAGTTTAACCATGATTTCTTATAAACAGCATGAATTTCTAATGATTACATACTAAATTAAATAAAGCTTGCATTAAATTTGTATAATAGCTGATTAAATTTTGCTTGAGTCAGAATTTAAAGATAAATCAGATGATAGCTGCATCTTTCTTACTTTCTATGACACACAGTCATGTCAGTTTAGTATTATGACTGACACCAGCTCACAACCACAAAAAATTATTGCCATGAAAACCCGACACAACCCATTTTAGTGATGACACCGATGTAAGTATCAAATTATACGAAGGACTGCAACATCCGCTTTCAACTTAGACAATAATGAAATCCAAGCACAATGTTCACTCCCATTTGATGGGGGAATATATGAACAGTAAAAATAAATTAATGAATTTTGTTGCACTTTTTGTCCCAAATTCAAAATGCCCATTTGTCTCTAAATTGATAGTGTTAGGTCATATCAACACATTTTATTACTGCTCTTTGTGAAATACAGACACCAAAGCATTTTAAAGTGGTCTTGAAGGTGACATTTACGACTGTTTTGTTTACTAATAAAAGTCGAGTCATTAGTACACAATGCACAAAAATGGTAATTTCTTGACAATACTTAGTGTTAAGGTTAACCACTTATTACAGGGGTCTTTACTACAACAATTTCCAATACAATAGTGCAAAAAACGGACTTTGATGACAAATGGGGGTGCATGATTTATTTATATTTTGTAGAAATCGCTGATAGTGGCTTTAATGGTAACCTGTGAAATGCAGGTCGGCAGTTGTTTTTGATGGTTTGCTTTGTGTTTAGTTACATTGCAGCAATGGTGAGGATGATGATGATGTTAAAGTGGACTAGGATCCATTTTTTTAATATGGTGTCAGCTTACCTCTTCTATACGTAAGAATCGTGGCCGATAAAGAACTCGACCCTGAGTGCAATGGTTTTATATATACACGTGAGTATATGAAAATGTTTATCATGTAAGGCACACAAATGTGATCACTTTTGTATTAGGCATACATGATATTGTGAAATATCTTATCGGGCTAAATAAGTGGAAAATGGAATTTAAGGCAAAAGTGGTTATCAAATTTTTCATAATTTTGTTTTTATGAATGTTCATTGTAATTTAAAATGATAATGAACACGTTAATATTCAAGTTTAATTAAAAATACTCATCTTTTATTCATACTCTTTACTTACCCCTATGGAATGTGTTCCGAAAGAATTTCTTCTGCAAAAGAAATAAAAAAATAATCACCACATTGGTATGCTGACATACTGACAAGTTATTACAATAACTGGTCTAAAATATAGTGTTTCCCCAGAACACTTCTGTTGCCTACTGATAAGTGAAAAACATGGGGTGAAAGGTCGCATGGGGTCATTAGGTGTCAAGTTGCACCCTTGCAAAATAAGGCTCAAGTCAAGAGGTTCTTGCGGTGACCAAGTATGAACTTAATCTGTTACTGTATTTGCAAGAAATTAACAATTGTTAACCCAAGTTTACAGCCACAGCAATGGCCACAGTGGAAAAAGCTAACAAGTGTCTTCCTGCCACATCAAATAGTAGTAAAACCAAAGTTTTAATTCCAGTTTTGTCCCCGCTAACGGGGGTAGCCGGATTCACCTCACATTCACAGCAAAACTGCTGTGTGAGGATTTATTGGAGCAAAGTTAATTGACCAGATGCTCTTCCTGATGTCATTGTGCTGGATGGTCGCCATTAGCTCTCCAGAGCTGACGCCCTTGTAGGTAGATCTTTTTTTTAGTTCTACCAGGGTAACCAGCTAACCTCCTCAGTGGATTTCGTTAGAAACCCATTGGGGCGACACAAAAATGATGCATCTAGGAGCAAAGTGTGTTGAAATCAGCACATAACATTTGACTCTGTTTTGGCCTCCCTTTGAAGCTATAAAATGGCCCCTTCCCCATTGAGTTAGAACTCATGTAAAGCTTATTGCAAGAAGAATATAGGTGATCCAAGCACTGCCACTGAGATAGTATCCAAATCATTTGTAGATGAGGTCGTTTGTTAGGAGTGATTTTTCATTCTTCCTTTCAAACTTACCTGCTATCAGCAAACTTCTTCCTGAGTTGTTCCATCTCCTTGTTGTGGGCCAGCTGTATTTGCTGCAGTTGCTTGTGTCTCTCTTGTGCTTCCATCTCTTGCTTGAGTCTCAGCACCTTCTCCCGAGCCATCTGCTCTTCAAAGAGACGTTTCTTCACTTGTTCCTCCACCAAGGCATTGATTCTGTGCAGAGATGCAGAATTGACTTCACAGAGTAAACTCAGATACCAAAAAGTAAATTTACAGAAGGATTATACACAAACAGTTAAATGCAAGGGGATATTCTTTGTCATAGTTTTGTCCTTTTCTTTGCTCATTTTTAAATCAAAGCTGCATTTTGTGATCACAACTATTTCTTTGTTGCTTATGGTTCAATAGGTATCCATCCTCGGAAAAAGTTTATTTCCAAAATTTTCAGTTTACAATTTCAGTTAATTCTGATTGTTCGTTTTGATGTTATGAGGAAATTGCTGCAAATACTTGTATCACACTGCTCCTGTTATTTCTGCTTGTTTACAGACTACTGATTACTTTCACTGTGGATCAAATCTGCATATTGGGCACATTAAAATACTTGTTAGTTGTTCCAACTTAATTTCAATGTTAATTTCTATTTATTTACTCTCAGCATGTTTTAAATTCTGTTCTGACCTTTGACCCTATAGCCTTAAGTCAGAGGGTGTCACCATTGAAATCATATTTAACTAAGGAAAACACAATGATAAAGCAGGTTTTCACCTTATCTTGTTTTTGACACAATAACTATAGGTCAAAGATAGGGTTTGACCTTTGACCCTATAGCTATAAGCCATAGTGTGTCACCATAGTAATCATATTTAACTGAGAAAAGCACAATACTATAACTTTTTTGATAATCTTGATTTTAGACCCAATCAATATAGGTCACAGATAGGGTAACCTTTGACATTATTTGACCCTTAACAATCTCCTGCATCACATAAAATCTTTCATAAGTCATTATCAAAGTATATACCTTTCTTGATTCTCCAATTCCTGTAGCTGCTTCTTCTCGGCTTCTATTTTCTCCAGTTCAAGTTTTCTCTCCCTTTCAAACTCCTCCCTCTGTTTCTTCAAGTCCTGTTCTTGTTGTTGTGTCTTTTCTTCTAAGATTGTTAAAGTCTGAATATTAAGAATAAGCAGCAATACATTTCTTAGTGTATCAAATATTTTCCGCTTGAAGTAACAAACCAAGTTTGTATAGCACATCTACTAATTAAGACATTTAATATATAACTGAGTTAACAAAAGAAGTCAAACTTGAGACTCTTGGAAAAGAACAAAGAGATCAATGAAATGGAAGGGGCTTAAATGTCATGACTATGTAAATGTAAAATGACTGAAAATGTAACATTTGTACATTAATTATTGTGATTTTACAAATGTCACGTCCACAAAAGTTACTACAAACTACTACTATGGAACATGCAACAATGCATAAAAGACGATGTGCCATATAGATCAAAATTTGCCAATCTGATTAGCTTATGTAATTTCACATCAAAGCAAACTGTTTTATTTTCACTGTCAATAAAGCAAACTGTAAGCAGCCAAAAGGGAAAGAATTTTGTATTGTGCCACCACCCTATGAATTTGGCAACCTCAACTAAATAAACTGCATGTTGAAGGATGTGGTGGCAGAATACTAAATTCATCCCGCCAAAAGGCCAGTGAAACCAGGTAAGGTCACTCTAAGGGTATTTAACTTCCCTGATAATTTCCAGTGAAGTCAACATGTTCAGGCATCCATTTCATGCATGCATTTGTCAGTTAATGCTCGTGGCTTAATATTACGACCACTGAATATTGCTCTCATGTCACTGACTTGAGAAAGACAAGTAGTTAATTAATAAAGGGTGTTGCAGTGTCATTATGAACGGATGTGTCTAAGGTGGAAAAAAATAATGGACGAGGCCCAAATGAGCCCATTATTAAAGGTGCATTTCGTGATCATAGCATCTTCATTTTTGTCTATGGTTTTATAGATATCCTGGAGAAATGGTTAATTCAAAAATTTCAGTTTCTGACATTGCGTTTTGATGTTTTGAGCAAATTGCTGTGCTGTAATTTCTGTCCGTTTACTGACAGAAATACAAAATTTAGAATTTGCAAGCAAGATTAGGCAGACATACTATACTTAGCCTAACAGTTCACATGATATACAAAAATATCAACTTTTTTTAGGTAATTCGGGGGGGGGAGGCTGTACATGGATCACAAAATGCCCCTGTATTTTTTTTCTGGCCGAGGATACATTATGAGCCCATAGATGATACTGCAAACCCTTTATTTCTTATTACCTAACACAGCACGATTAATAAGAAAATGTATTCGCAACCCATTATTGCAGAATAATGGGCAGCAGAGGTAATAATATTAACTATACATGTTACTGGCTTGACAAATCATGCAATAACTTATTTATTCTCATTTTTCAGTTAAAAAGAGAGAATCATGCCTGAAATTAATTTTAGGTGAATGAAAACACTTGAAATCAGCCTATTTCATGAAAACATAGAAGAGTAATGATACAAAAACACATTCCTACATGAAGCAGGAATCACATATGTTTTATTTTGTGTGTGGATCCTCTCATAAAAATAAATTTAAAAGCTTTTCTGAACTTTGTAAATTAATCTATTTTGCGAATGAGAAAGTCCAAAAATTCAATTCTCTCATACAGGAGGTAAGCATTATAACTATTAACTGGTCTCGTTTATTTTTGATACTAAAAATAGCAAATTAGTGGTTTTGAGTGCAATCACAGAGACAAGCTAACAGTAGTTTGATGCAAATGGATAGATTTGTAGCTTCATATCATATGAAATCTTTTTGAATAGCTCAAAGTGTGTGTGTGTGTTAGCTCACACAAAACTGGCATGAGAATTAGTCACAGTAAGGCTTAGAATATTTGAAAGCAAGTAAAAACTGAATTTCAATGTGTATTGAATGTGCAGACAATTTGTAAAAACAGGGGTAATTAAAGCATTAAACAAAACTGGAATGTTCAACTGGTATTAAGGAATGTTATTTGATGCAAAGCACATCAATATCAAGCACAAACTAACCAATCAACCTAAATTGGTAGCACAATGTGAAATAGAAAATGTGTAGGTTATTTACAGGGTTGAGCTACATAAAATCTAATATTGATATGTGATAGACAAAGAGGAAGCCAAGTGTTGAAGTTACAAAAGTATTCTATCAAATGACACTCTTGAATGTAAATGCATGAACTCTAGAGTAAAAGATGAAATAATACTCAAACATACTAATAATATTAATAACATGGGGAGATATACTACAATATGGTAGTTTCAAAATGTGTGTTGGTGTACAGTGATAAAATTTGGTATAGAGGAACTAATTCTATGTCACAGCACAACATATACTACAGTATCAACACAAGAAGTTCAGGGCTCCCACAGAATTCCACTTTTTTAAAGAAAACTACAAAATATCCCACCATGTAATACAGAAAATGCCCTTTAAGAAGTTAGAGATATCTCTGAAATGTGGTATGGTATTTCCCAATATTTACCAATTTCTTTATACAAAATCCAGTGCAATATATTTGAAAACTTTTACTGAACTCTAAGAATGTTTTTTTATTAATTTCAAGCATACTGCATATATGAATTTTTCAGAAGTGCCCAAATCATCAAAAAGCACCCAATTTTCCATCAAATCAGGTGCTTTACCAGCTCAAATGCACACAAAAGTTGAGACTCAGTCAATCAGGTAGGAAGTCAACATTTTTCCCTTTAGGATAATCATGCAGTTTTGTCTCTATTCTGTGAGAGCCCTCAAATAAAATAAACCACAACACATGATGTGCACTACTATCTCCCAACCTCTGGATTTAGGTCCTGAAGCCATTCGGGATACAGGCCATTCTGTACGTGTGTAGGCTGTAAGCAAATAGGAATATTAGTCTACAACTATCTTAAGTTAACCTAAAGTCTACACCATGCTCTTTCTCTCCTTTTCCTCCTACAACTCTTGCTTACTCTCTCAAAATCTTTTCTTGCTCCTTCTCTTTCTGCACTACTAACATCTATCTATAGAAAATTTTCTTACACTAATTCTACATTCTAATTATTTTTTTTTATTTTGATTATATCCAACATTGTCCTGGATGCAATTTTTTCCCATAGTTAACTTGCTTGTATTACAGCATCATCTTTAATAGCCAGAGCTCACTCAGTAGCATGATATTAATAATTTCTATTGTTACATGTATCCGTTGTATATACGCATGGGTCTGCCTTTATTCCGTGATGGTTTATATTGAATTAAAATCACAATATCGCCAACAAATCCCTCGCTAGTCTAGTGCTTAAGAATGCTTCTTGTTCTCTGCTTGTTGCAGGTTCGAACCCCCACACTGCTCAATTTTGAGAAATTAATTTGTTTTGAATTTTGTTAAAGTGAAATAGATGCTATACTGTAGTTTCACAAGTTAACAAGTTACAAGTCAACTATGGAAAAAATATCATGTCCTGGACAACCCAAGAAA
>JAMKCH010085049.1:0-42439 GCA_023653785.1 Ophioderma brevispina
CCACCTCACCTCCTGTACACCACACACGTCCACCTTCCTCTTCCTCAATTCCTCACTTATCTCCACCCCTTTCCCCTTCAAACTCCCCAAGTTCCAGCTTCCAACCCTCACCCCGAGCCGCCTATCGGGCTTAATACCGTCATTGGGCAGGCGGCACCTGCGCGACTCAAGGTGATTCCTCGCACCTTCCTTTTTGAGGTAGGCAGGTGCCGCCCACCCCAACCTTCGAGCTGGTTGGTGCCCTTTTTGTTTGTACGTCATACAGCTTATAAAACGTGGCGTTTTACTGTGGAAATCACTCGTTCATCAAGTTGTTATGATTTCGTAGAGTTGACCTCGGATGTCGATATGTCGTCTGCGAAAGGCCACCCCAACATATAAATAAACTAGAATTTCGCAGTTCTCGGCTTTCGCGCTCACTATATTAAAAGAATATAAGCCGTGGGCCGCTCCGTGACCTTTGACCTCGGCACATGACCTTTGACCTCATCAACATATGAGGGATCCCATGGTGCACCTATGACACAAGTTTGGTTCCAATTGAAATTCAACTTTTCAATTGAGGTCAATTTAAAAAAAAAATTAACAATTTAGTGACACACACACACGCACAACGGAGTGCTAAGTGATCCAGGCAGCTATAGCTGGCAGCCCACAAAAAATCTGTATCCTGGCCAGTGGCCATACCCTTTCCCAATTCCATCGAGGGCACGTTAAGTCAGCTAAAAATGAAGGAGTAAGAACACTGTCTTTTAAGACATTTAGCGATATATTCCATGCAGAAAATAATCAGTTGTCATCCTAAGAAAGATCAGAAAAGATGTGTGCGAGACTTTTCAGCAAGGTAATCTAAGCTAATATGATGAGCACATATACACTAAGCTCAAGAATAACTCCAAGAAGGATGAAAAGACTACGGATAAAGAGTATGCAATTGTAAAAGAAGTCTGTGTGGACAATGGATCTTCAGGCTGTTCTACTGTGTCCAAACACAAGCAGTATATACTACAAGACCACAGTTACACAATTTTACTCTTTACAATCTTAAATCAAAAGATGGCCATTTACTTCTGGTGTGAGATGTAAGGTGATTTGAGAAGTGAGGTCATCACCTATTTGCAGTACGAGCACTTTGACAAAATACTCTCCAACAGTCCTGAAAAAGAACAAGTGTTTTGGAGTGATGGATATCAGAACAGGAACACTAATGTTGCCAACATATACTTGGATCTTGCCGCGAAACATTGTGTCACCATCTATCGGAAGTACCTTGTAGCAGGTTATACACCCAGATGGAATGTAACTCTATGCATAGCACCATCGAATGAAAAATGGTAACCAACATTTTCACACCACAGGATTATATGGTGATTTTACAAAGTGCAAGAATCATGCCATTGCCTTACTAAGTGAAGCAAAATGAAGTACAGTGACTTCATGAAGATGAGGAGGAGGTGGTGGTATTAGCTTTAATGACACAAAATCATTCGTGTCATGTAGTGTCATGAAGATATTTTTTTTTCAATTCACGTTTACATCATTATACACGTTAAGAAAGCCAGCCCATTTTTTTGAGGAGGAGGAAACCAGAGTACCCGAAGAAAACCTGTGAGGCTGAGTGTGGACTGGAAACCAAACGCACATGATATTGCAGACCCGACCGTGGATCGAACCTAGGACCACAGTGGTGCGATGTGATGGAAGACCCAATGCACTAACCATACCCCCACTTCATGAAGATGAGTGGCTCATCCTTTGTCAGCATTAGCCCTTGGAAAAAAAGCTGGGAATCCCACGGTTCACAACCTGTGGCATAAAGTTTTAAATTAACAGAGTAGTCCAGTGTAAGCTATCCTTTACCAAGGATAGGAAAGATATGCCACAGTGCATTCAGATGATAAAGGATCCTGAATGGGTTCTAATGTTTTCCAAAGCTCTTCCATTTACAGCAAGAAAGTTCAACGACCTGACACTTTTAGAGATCAATAGGACAGAAAAGAAGAAAACTTCCACATGTAGAGATCAGTTTGAAGCCCACTTTGTTCTTATAATATAGGGTTCTTTAGATACTTATCTGGCAGTTTTGGCATACCACCACAAAATCAATAATATGCCAGATCCGATGACCGGTTTTATCATAAAGAAAATTATGTTAGGCTTTAGACTGAAACAAGATACAAGATGACCCATTTCCTTGGAATTACTGGGCAAGATCCTTCAAGTGCTTGTAAACACATTTGCAGGTCACACCATGAAAGTTGTATGTTTTTTGCTGCTGAGAACAGATGTTGACAAATCAATTGACCTCGGGACCATTAGGATTTCATTTCGCTTCTCAAAAAATAACCAAAGATGAGACTCACAAGTTGTGATCATAAAGTGATCAGCTGCTACTAGAACTTCTCCATCTGGGCACTTAGCGCATATTTGGCAATGCAACCTTCCGTGCCAAAGGCCCCCTGATATGTCATTTTGATCAATCCCTATTGACTAAGTACCAGGTTACCCAACTCCTGCAACAGACTCAAATTTAGCCAAGAGGAATCTAGAAGGTTTAAAACACACTCATTCCGGATTAGGGTAGCAACCACAGGAGCAGAGCTCAGCTTTTCAGATGATGCAATTATGCAAATGGGTCAATGAAAATCTGACTCTTTCAAGAAATACCCCACAAATTCCAAACTTATCAGCTCTTTAGGGCTTATACACCCTTATGTCTATTGTACTTTTGTTTCATTTTGGATACAACATTTGGGTTGTTGGGGAAAGTATAGTGCACTGAGCCAGTCGCCGTGCTATACTTCAGCCGGAAGGATACAATCTAAGCCTAGAGGCTAATGGCATTCCATTATCATGGAAAGGTTAAAGGGGTGAAGCTTGAAGATGTGGGAAGCATCCTAGGCATGTACTTAAACGATGAGGTTCAGCCCCCACAAATGCTTATAATACATATGGGCACCAATGACTTCATACATACACCTCTAGCAAGGATGTTTGCACTCGTAAATAATTGCATAAGTTTCAAAGTAGAACAAAGTTCATAATGACCAATCAAAAGCAAGGTTATTATGGAACAATTATACAACAATTAAGACATTGTATTCCAGGACTGCTCCATGTCAGCTACGTCTACCAAGTCATTAATTGACTGTAGATTACTGAACTATATGATGTTCAACTAGTACCGTCTTTGCTGCTGCCTGCCATTTCTTTTCCCTTTCGGCAGTAAGGCTGTTCCAATTACATGTATTTCAAAGCAACAGTATTTGAGTGACAGCCTTGTCCAATCTATAGAACAAGGGACTACTACCAGACTACTACATGAAGAAAGATTGTACTTGAGAAATAAGGCATTGTTATTTGTAGACTTGCTGGTATAAGAAGGATGACTGATGTTAATGTAAGACAATCAATAAGTTGAATGATTGCAGCTGAAGGATTACTTGCCCCATTCACAAGCTTAAAATGGGCTCATAACTCCAGAAGAAGTGTTAATGTACTACATGCATTTGTAGAACCGAACATCAGATTTTACAACAATTTCAAAAGGCTTTCGCGCTCACTATATTAAAAGAATATAAGCTGTGGGCCACTCCATAAAAAACTTAACATTTTAGTGACACACACAACCTACACTACACACACACACAACGGATTGCAAAATTTAGGTTAAAAAAATTAAAATCATTTAGAAGAACCTTTTGTAATTACAATAATATATTACGCCGTCATGAACTAAAATTGCAACATGTCAGTTACGCTTCTTGAAAATTCTGCAAATTTACATAAATTTTTAAAGTGCTATTGGGAATGAATGTAAATATTATGTGCAGTAACATGATATTCTGTTAAGCAATTTTTTCATGATAATACTTAAAAAAGTGAAAAAAAAATCACACTGCAGCAGCTTGTGAACTAACAATTTAGGCTTTAAAAAAAAAAAATATTAAAATCATTTAGAAGAACCTTTTGATAATTACAATAATTTCAAACACTCCCTAACATATAAGCAGCTCACCCCTAGCAGTTAGCCTCAGAGAGGAGGCGATATACGGGTTTGTATCCCTATTATTGTAGAGGTTGAGAGAGCAACTTCACCCTAGTGAATTGCTTCTAATTCTAAGACTACACAGAAAGTATGGCCCAGATGGACAGCTGAAAACTACTTGCAAGGCAAGAAGAGAATGAAGTCAGTGGCCTGTATCTCACTGAACATTACAATATTAGGCCTTACCTACACACACTCATTGACACGATGCAGTACAGACAAGAGTTGAATGATTTTGAGTGTATGAATTTACCCATTATTTTTGGCGTAAAATAATCGTGCGATGCAAATTTTATACCAACATATGATGGAAAAGCATTGCAACAAGTGTGATACGTAGCTATGCCAAGGCAAAATACGCATATTTTTAGCGCAAACATGTACGCAAATATTAAATGTAGAATAAATGCCTTAAAATAAATAACAGCTGTAAAAGGAGCTCTTCTAGCATATTAAACTATAGCAAAATTGATTTTTTTTTTCAAAATTTGAGATGGATCTGGTTGATCTAATGGCCAGAGTTTCAACCTGGGCCAATTGTGCAACATGGTTCAGGGAGAAATCCCTCCTAGCTTCTCCTGGAATAGATGTACGGTGCAACCAATGCCCAACAACCTTCACTGAAGTGAATAGAGGAGACAACCAACAAGATGACACCAAATTACAGTGCTACAGTTGTCGAAGGGGGAAGGCTATCCGGGTTGGGAGCTTCTTCACGGAAGTCACCTGGATCTTAGAGGTTTGGTAGCCCTGCTCTTTATGTTTGCATACCGGGCCCCTGTTCATTTTGTGGAGTAGGTCCTGGATTAGTCGATTTCCAAGATGACCATCATCAACTGGTTCAATTTTGTCCTTAACATTTGCACTCAATGGCTTTTGGCAAATCCAACTCGATTCGGCAGCCCAGGATGCACCGTTGAGATCGACGAGTGCATGTTGAAAGTAAAGAGGAAGTACTACAACCAGGGACGTCACGTTGCGCCTGGTCACTTGGGATAGACCTCTAAGGGGATGGTTTGGATGGTGCTTGATAGGCACCGTGAAACACTTTTCCCTATTATCAAGCATCACATACATCTTACCAAGTACCAACATCTATTCCGATGGAGCACCAATGTACGCTACCCTGGATCAAGAAGGATACCACCATGACGTCGTCATCCACAAGGAGTTTGTCACCAACAACAAGCATGGTGTCACCATCCACACCAATTCTATTGAAGGCTGGTGGGGTCAGATAAAGGCTGCATTGAAGCGGATGAGGGCTACACGTCAAGGCGTGCTTCCAGCCCATCTGGATGAGATCATGTACAGGCAACATCATGGACCAGGTGACATTCTGGACTATCTCGTCGAGGACATCGCTACGTTTTACCATACCATGCCACAATGTTGCTAATCCAAATTGTCCCCATGAGAAACAAGTACATATTTTAAAGAATTTTCAGTTAAATCATTTTTTTAAAGTTAGTTTTAAATTCTTTGGATTTCATTGTTTTATTTTAGTATTTTTGGATATTGCTTGCAACTAAATTGTTAATTTTTGTTAATAAAATTGAGATAAAAATCGCCCAACGCTAAAATAATAAAGTCCACGTTGATCAAGGGGAGGAAGTGAACTTCCCGGTAAGAGCCTCTTCCGATGGCGACTGCTAGCACGGGAACTGATGTTGTCAAATCTGGTTGCCTCCTGGACTGAAAAGGTAGGTAAATTCATTATTTTAAATTCATTTTTTTGATGACTGAACTAAATAGAATTTATTAGTTTGACGATAAAAGATCTGAGTTTGAAGACACTTAGACAGTCTTTGAACCCTTACACGGTTAGGGTCCCTAACTACACTTATGCCCATTCAAGGCCATTGATTTTTTTAAGCTTTTCTTTACCCTCAAACTTGTCTCAACTATTTGTAATATACAAACAAATATGCTGAGGAGAATGCAACACCGTCTTACAAGAATGTATCCCAAGAACTCATAACTGAGGAGTTTTATCGCTATCTTGGTTTAGTTATTTAATGGGTATTGTTAGGTTGAATTGTATGTGTGGTCATTGTCCCCTTTGCATAATTTATCCCTCCCAAGAAAAGTCACCATGTCGCTGAAGCGTTTTAAGTTCATTATGTCCAATCTCCACATTGTAAAACATAAAAAGAAAAAGTCTCAAAGGAGATTGAAAAAATATCTTACCTATTGTCACATTTTTAAAAAAAACATGTAAATCTCTGCAATATATTGAGGGTTAACATTTTGACCACAGACAGACACACACACATACGACCAGAGTAATCCCTATGTGCTTTCTGCAATTCTTGCAGATGACACAAAAAGAGTGAGAAAGATTTTTATTTAACACCCAGAAAGTCCAAATTTTGAGGGAAAAACTTTAGGTCGGTATTCTTTTCTACAGTGAAAACACCACCCCCCCCCCCCAAAAAATATTTGGGTTGGTCCATTGACAAGTAAACTTGGGGTACTGAAAAAGTAAAACAGAGCGCTAATTTTAAATTAATAATGACCCCCACCACCACCATTTACTGTGTAACAAGTGGGATTTCAAAGGTTAATGCAGTGCAATGCATCGCTGGAAGTGGAGGCACCATTTTCACAGTTGTGTCTTTAATACCCTAGTCACTATTACAATGTCTTGAAGGGGGAAATCCTGCATCATCAGGTGGGGGTTGTTTTCACCATCACAGCATCCATTGAACTATCATCTATAAATCAAATGTACTACCACTGTGAGAGCTACATCTCTCTTAAAGAGATTATGTCTCTCAGGTAAACAGAGCAGAATCAGAATGTGTAAGACAACCATCTAATGAATCAACCATCTCTAACACAGCGTTGCAAGAGGATGGGTCTACTACATTAACATTTACAGAGGATTCTGTATTAAGTAAAGTAGTAGTTGTAGAGGGCTTACTGTATTTTGCGAAAACGAAACGAAACAAAACAGAACTCCCATTGGTTTAAACGCTTTATTCCATTATACACGTTATGCATGCATGACGGAATAAAGCGTGTAATCCAATGGGAGTTCTGTTTCGTTTCGTTTCGCAAAATACAGTAAGCCGTTGTAGAGGAGATTAAAACTATGGGTGTATCATTTGTTAGAGAGGAGTTATGAGATTTTTAGTTAGGGAATATTTTTGGACCTGTTAATGCTTAATATTTGAGCTGTGAAAATCAATGTTATTAATGGGGAGTAGAGCAAAAATGCTAACTGGCCCTTTCCATCCCACAAAGGTTTAAAAAAAATAGAGTTAACAAATTATTTTCTGTACTTTTTACTGCAAACGAAATGAATGAAAAGTTCAGTCTGCCAGAAGTCTTGAAAGTTATATTTCTAAATGTCTCTTTCTCCACATGTATCGAAATTTAGTAACTAAGTAACTCATCAACTTAAAAGTTAGGCCTTAAAAAAAAAAGTTGTTTGTTTGCTGTTAAAGGAGGGAAAATTTTAGGGTCGGTTGGCTTAAAAACTCAACAGTTGGTTGACCTGCAGTTCCTGGTGGTCGAACTGTTTTATTGTTTAGAATAGAAACTGGCTCAATATGGAAAGCACTGGCCAAAACCAGCAAGCAAAGGTTGAGTTTTGAAACTGGTCCTTATACCTTATTGCACAATACATCATGAAGTGGTTCATCTCTATAAATACTAAATTTGTGATGACCAAATACATTCATACACTTCTATGCATGACAGGTATCTGTTTGATGTGATGAAATCAAACAAATGAGATAAGACCCTAGTCTGCCCACCCCATTTCTTGAATGCATATACATGCATTTGGGGTATCCATTATGTTTAGAATACATTTCACATCTTGGTATTTCTGGTTTGCCTTACAATTGTGCTCGCATCAACAGTGCCTTTAGCATGAACTTATATGTACTTGATGCAGCTCGCACCCAATTATCAAACTATTCAAATCTTGATGTAGGTTTGAATTTGTTGTTTTTCACGTGTTCTTTTAAAAAACACAATAGTAATGATAATAGTAAAGACTTGCTAGAGCCCTAAATGCAAATATGCCCAAGATTGAGTGAAAAGGAAGTACATAATGATAAATACCCAAATTGCATATACTTGTGGTGACAAAGGCTTTGTACAAGCAGGTGTGGACAGGCCAGGTTCTTATCTATGTATGTGACACAAATATACCAGGATCAAATTGTAGTTTTTCTTATCTCAATTGAATCCGCATCCCTCTCTTTAACCTGTACAGCGAATAATATTATACAATATGGTCTATAAAATAATTATTGACCACATATCAAGTGGTTTCATCGGAAAAAACAAAATTATTTTAACCATAACCATGACTTCATGCGCTAGTGTATAACATGTTATGCGATACGGCCGGCATGTTTGCGTCATACATGCCATAGGAAATGCACATTAAGAAAGCGTCATGGGTGAAGGTGTATGACGCTACCGTGCCATCCGTATCGCATAACAAATATACATATCGCATATACACTAGCGCGAATTTGAAATAGCGCATGGTCAGACAAAATCTTTTTAATTCATTTTTATGGTTAGTATAACTCCGTTTTTGCATGAAACCAATCGATGTGTTCAATAAATATTTTAAAAGCATATATTATTTCAATTATTATTAGTACAGGTTCTTTTTTAACTTGTATTACACATACTATCTTTGCCATAAAACTTCTGCTAAGTTTTGGTGCTAATGCCAAACTGCAAACTCCTCAAGTAGAAACACAATGATAACAAAACACCGAAGAACCGGGATGCAGCAGATGTAATAGTAAATTCCATAACACAGGAAAAGCAGCTTGGATTTAGTTGCCGACAAATCACCTCAAAAAAGTACCGAAATGTGCATATTTGAGATCAATTCCTCCTTACTGCTGACACATTTTGCACTTAGTATTATCTGTGAATATTGATGGTACCACTAAATCCCATCATTTACACAAACAAACCATGTGTACTGGCTTTCTGCTTTACCACTTCATTGTAATGCAGCAACAAGCAATACCTTGGGTTACCGTGTGACATCAGCATCGTAAACTCATCGTATGTTACCTGTGGTCTTCAGCTGTTTCACCAGGACAGTTGGAAGCTAGATCTGTCCCATCTGTAATGAAAACAATACATAAATGCCACAGTGAGGTTTTGTGATTTATTGTTTACTGACTACAATTACATGAAGCTTATAGGTAATTTAATGACAGGAAATTAGTGCACAGCTGTTTAAGGGTCTTATTTATTATGACAAACCAGAATAAAACCAAAAGAATTGACAACATATTTGGATTAGTTATTCCACTGGCTAGCGACACCGCGTAGTGTGGTATCCCCGGAAATGGGGCCCTGGTTCGAGACAAAGTCACACAAATTTCCGACTTTTCTCCTTCACTTCTTCCCTTGCTCCTTCACTCCCTCCCGGGAGGGAGATAAGCTAGAAACAGATGTGACGTTAGGGTTAAAATTCTAGCTGTGCACAGATCTCTATTAAGGGCATATAGAGGGTCTCTAGACACAATCATGTCTTCTTTATGCTTTTATGGCAAATTTTCATAATAGATTTTTATAGGATAGGATAATCGTTCTTGCATGTCCCCTACTGATATCAGAATCATCATTCCCCGGAACGCATGTGTCGCCTGCCATCGCGGTTTTGTCAACGGGAGTTGTAATTTTGGTGATTTGATAGATTTTGGCCAGTGTTTTTGTGAGGCACTTTGGTGTTTGATTTTCTGACATTGGGTCAAAGGTCCATAGGGGTCATCAAAAGGTCAATCTGTGTACATCCACAAGTCCTGACCAGTCGTTCTTTTTGAGTAACTTGTTGGCTGCAGCAATTTTTTTGCATGTCTGTAGCGTACAGGTAGCTAACTTGCCCTGCAAATGATAAGACCGACGCACCCAATAAGGACAAAATCAACTTTTAGTCTTACTGTCCGTACGGACACTTACTACAACACATAATGTAATGGTGATTCAATATTGAAACTCTGCCCTTTTCTTCCTTTTCAGTTGGAAAAGTAACTTATGGGAATTCTACAGACTTTATCCTTCACTTTTAAGCTATTCCTGCAATTTGAAATCTTTTGACTCTTTGTGAAAATCACTGATAGAGTCTATTAATGAAATTGGGGTCAAAGGTCAAATCGGTCATCAAGGTCAATCCCACATTAAGTCTTGGCCAGTGGTTCTTTCTGATTAGCTTTGGTGGTCCCCTCGTAGCGTCTTAGTGCGAGAAATTTAGTTTTAAAGATTTTTCGCAAAATGGGGTCACAGTTCACATAGGGGTCATCAGTGGTCACTTTGTTTACACCACATATGAGCCCTTGGGCCAGTGGGTTCTCTGACCAATTATGAAGTTAAATCATTTCACTGCGTATGTGAGAAATGAGCATGTGTAAAGCGACAACGGCATAAAAAATATTCAGACATAATGAAAAGAACCCTTACCTGAAATCATTTCCACAATTTGAAAAACATTGGATGTTACATTCTGTAAAACAGTAAAAGAAACAGGAAAAGTGCCAGAGGGGGAGGTGGCAGTTTCGTGGCAATTTCTATTTCTTGAAAAAGATGTTGACATTACTGCCAGGCATTTTTACCAAACTTGAAAAGCATTCGGTCATCAGCTCACAACCCATTGCTATTGTTATGTGCTAATCCCGCTAATCATGCTTTCCACACTGCCCCGATCAATATCTTACTCAAGCCTAAAGTCCAATGCCTTGAATCCTGGTCTGAATGCTTTTGAATTGTGTCCAAACATGCTGAGATACACTGTAAATTCTGTCAGGGATGTCAACACCTTGGTTTTCTGTTCCAGAAATTGCCACGAACTGTCCACCTTCCCCTCTGGAACTCTTCCTGTTCTGTTTTTACTGTTTTTTTTCAGAAGGTAAACATCCAAATTGTTTTCAAACTTGTGGAAGTGATTTCAGTAAGGGTCTTTTTCATTATGTCTGAATATTTTTTTATGCATTATGACGCTTTTAACCTTTGTTTTCCGGGCCAGCAGCTATTCCCACTACGGAAAAGCCATCACCTTATTTTCTTCTGAACAGGCGAACACCCCCTATTTTTTCTTCCTGCAAAGCAGCGATACAAAAATGTGTATCTCATCTGCTTAAAATAGCTCTAAAAATCAACTAGACACGTTCATGAGGTCAAACAGCTATGAATGCCTAATCAACAATGAAATTATAATTAGTGTTTTTTCAAGTGGCCTTCAATTCCACACAAAGATTTGAAGAGAGGGGTGTTGCATTTTTGCCCACACCCATATGTCAACCCTGCAATAGGCTATTTCAATGTCGGCATTTGCTAAGATTACATTGCATCTTTTTTTCTGTATTTAGCATAATTAACAATTTCACAAACTATAAACTGCTTTTTTCATATGAATTCCACCATGTTCAAAATGATGCAGTAAAGTTGCTGCTAACATTGCTTAAATTCATACATGTACTAATGTAGGTGCTAATCTTCATGCATTTTGACCGCTGTGCACACATGCACACACTGTTATATATAGCACAATGGACTCTAAGTCAAGATGATAAATTGCCGTTTTATTTTATTTGATACACTATGATAACCTCTTTGTTGTTGACGTATCTTTGTTTAATCACCCATTAAAATAGTGAAATATCAGTTGTCATTACCTTCAAACGAAGTTCCACACCACACACAGTAGGAATGCTGGAAGCGTAAATAATGTGAGCTGGCAAACGCTTTTCCTGAGGCTGAAAAGTACGTAAAATAAGCCATTTTCTTTAGAATTCTAGGATGTACATCAATGAAGATCACATAGTCCATGGGTTCTCAATTATTTAGCTGAAAAGCAAGATGCCGAACATGTTGAAAGTTCCCTACTTGGGGCCATACAACCTGACTCTTATGTTTCTCCCTTTGTCTTTTAAAGCAAGTCAAGGCCAATGATCAATGAGTGGCCAGCCGGTATTGGCCCGGGTCAACTATTGAGAACCGGCCTTACAATAGTCAGTGTTGTCACGCTATCATATCAAATTCTAACCATCACCACTTGAACTAGGAGGCATGGCAAGCATGTACAATTATACATAAAACCTCCATGTTGTTATGAAATCCTATAAATGCCTGATTATTTGCATGAGGAAGAGAACTGACCCAAACTCCTATGATAAAAAAATGCCTGCTTGGAGTAATTATCCGTCAAGCAGCAAAGTCATAAGATGAAAAGCCCACTTGCAAATCATAAACCATGACTCAAAACCGACAGCATCAAGGACGCTGTGGCTTACTCACAGAGGTGTGGTGTTGAGTTGTGAATGACGT
This sequence comes from Ophioderma brevispina, assembly GCA_023653785.1. Classification (NCBI taxonomy): domain Eukaryota; kingdom Metazoa; phylum Echinodermata; class Ophiuroidea; order Amphilepidida; family Ophiodermatidae; genus Ophioderma; species Ophioderma brevispina. The sequence goes on from JAMKCH010085049.1 coordinate 12,362, forward strand.
GAAACCACTTATAGGTACAAGCACCAACCGAACTTATAGGTACAAGCACCAAATGGCATGCAAGTGATAATTCCGCATATCCTAACCCCTTACACGTGGGCTATTCCATGTCAACAATCGAGATGTGCACCACAGCATGGTTCAATGGATTTTTTTTTCTTTTTTTGTGTGATTGATAGATATTGATAAAGAAACTCCTGAAATTTTGAGCTTCATACCGCCTTGCGTTTTCACCCGCAGGATCATTCAGATTTAGGGGGGTCACCATCAAATATTGCTGTGTGATGCAAAAGACAATTCTTTTGAGCAGGGCCATTAACTTGTAATGGAATCCTTGCAACTCTGAAAATCACTATCTGGGAATTTTTTTTGATGTAGTATTCCAAATCTGGCATCAACAATGTGATCGCTTCCTTTTACTTTTAAAGTTATTTGGTTGTTAGAAATGCAATATCTTACATGTGGGAACAAGTTTGGGTGGGGTCAGAGACTCTGTAAGTCAATATTTTTAATGTCCGTTTTCTTGTTAACCAGAGTCCCAAACACTGCAGGACTTTCTACCAGTACAATAAGTACATTAGGTTAGTAAATAAGGCGTAGTTACAGCCTAGGAAAATCCTAATTTGCAATTTGACTGTATTGGCCGCCCCTGAAAAATGCAATGTTGACATATGACATCACCCCTCTACTTCGATATGTTGAATATACATCATCAAATAACTATTCTTGAAAGAATCAGCCTAGATTCATTTAGGAGCTCAACAAGGGGCTCAATTAATTACATGTCATAACAAAAACACACAAGCTTTTCAAGTAATAAGGAGCTCAATTTTTGGAGCTCCTGAAAGACTGCTCAGGAGAGCTGTAGGAGCTCCGGAGCTATAGCTCTCCTCAGAAATGAAGGTCTGGATGTCTTCATTGTTTTCTGCACAAGATACTTTTGCTGATATCCCCATAGAATGTATATGGTGATATACGCTGTGCATGTACAATGACCTCTGGGTCACGTATACCTTTGTGTGGTAACTTGAGTGTGTATTTTGTTGTGAAAAATAAAGACAAGCTAGTTCTTTCAGGGAAAGTTGTTTAATGATATAGCTTCAACATATCTGAAGCAGAGGGGCGGTGTCAAATGTCAACATTAGTTTTCAGGGGGGTCAAAAACTCAAAATGTGTCAAAAAAGTACAATTACCATTTTCAAGGGGCTGTACCTCACTTATTACTTTTCTAATGTGTTCATAATTGTATTGGTTAATTTGGTTTAAAGTTCTACTATGTACCTCCGATTGACCAAAAGATGGACAATAAAAATGTTCTTACTTTTGGAGTTATTACCCCCCAGATTTGGCCCCAAATGAACAAAGGCGCATATTTAGGCCTCATTAACTCTAAAAGTAAACGCGCTATGAACTTCCTGATGTCAGATTTGAATTCTACACCAAATATTACCCATATATAGTGATTTTCAAAGTTTTGGAGGGCTCCATTACTAATCTGTAACCCTCTCAACATAGTCGTTCACATTGGGTGGCACTTTTGATGGTGACCCCCCTAAATTTCTAATTGCTCTAGCGGGAAAACGAAATGGACTATGACGCTCAAAATTTCAGGATTTTCATATTTCATCAATGTCTACCACCACACTTAAAGCGAAAAAAATCCACGACGTGCTGCGGTGCACATCTCGAATACTTATAAAATTTTGTCTAAAAAAAAAAAAAAAAAAAAGTGATTCCAGGCCCAAAAAATGGGGTCTCCGAAACTAGGAGGGGGTGATTCCAGGCCCAAAAAACGGGGTCTCCAAAACTAGGTTTTCAGAAAATTTCAGAAAATAAGCTGTGATGTCCCTCAATTTCCAGCTACTTTTTGAGGAGTTTTGAAGAAAATTTGGTAGAATATGGCTTTGGACATGAAAAGTAGGGTCTCTGGAAATGAAATGGTCTTAAAATGGGGGTCACTGGAACTAAAAATACAGCAAGTACACTTGCGCGATCCCCCTGGCAAGACGGCAGTATACACAAGGTGGTTAGTTGGCACAGCTGTCAGTTGCAGGGCATCAAAATTCAATAAATTGTTCTCATGGAATAATATCTAAAAATGTAAGCAATTTCTGAAAACTGAAAGCCTAAATAAAGGGGAAATGACCGCAGATAACCTTTGACCTGGATATGTTGGACCTTTGACCTCAACAACATCTGAAGACCCGTATTGCACCTTCGACCCAAGCTAGGTTGAACATCGGACTTCAACTTTTCACAGATGCCCATAAAACAAAACTAACCAAACTGTACATGACCTCAGTTGACCTTTGACCTTGTCCATGACCTTTCACCTCATCCAATATGAATGCCCCTATTGCTGGCACCTTCACCCCAAGTCTGTTTTAAATCACTACTTAAACTTTTCGAAGGAGATGGCAAAAAACGAAAACCAACCAAACATGAACTGAACATGGACCTCAGATGACCTTTGACCTGGTCCATGACCTTTGACATCATCCCCATATGAAGGAACCCCTATTGCAGCTGAACCCCAAGTCTGATTAGGATATTGGATGATTTTGAATTAGATACAAGAATTTATCGGTCAAGCTAGAAGTTTGAAATATGTTTGAAGTCCCGGAGCGTACGAGCACAATTATTTTCAAACTCATAGCGAGACTGATAAATTTCTTGTATCCTGCGATAAAAATCCTCCATATTACATTATATGTTTTCAGAATCTGACTTGACTTGGCTTCAAGTTTAAATAACTAGATCCTATAACATTAGTGAAGTATAAACAACCAATGGTACTATCAATATTTTTAAAAGTGAACAGCAGGAAGTATCAATAAATTGATCCAGGTGCCAACTAGGAAAACCAAAGAAATGGAAGCCAGTAAACACCAGGAACCACCACAGAAATGGAACCAAAGAAACAAAACAAACACAGAACCCACCCCACAAAATTCAAACAGTAGCCAGCAAACCCAAAATATGACAACACCCCAAAGAATGAAACATCCCTAGACACTTCACAATTCAAAGCCTCCAAAGAAACTCATGTCCTGTCTTTTTAAAACTCATGTCATGGTATCAAAAACTCATGTCACTGTCTCAGGTACATTGTTTTATTGTACCTTAAGCTGTGTAACAAAGGTACAGGATGAAGATTTTCTGAAACAGAATATGGTTTAAATCGGACTTAAACTTTTCAAATGAGACGCAAAAAACGAAAACCTAACCCAAACTGGAACACATATACACATACATACATACACATACATACACATACTGACATGCGCACCATCGCAATATCCCGGCCCTCTGCTTTCAAGCCAAGGGGCTAAAAGAGCCCTAAAATGAGGTCTTATAGCTGCACAAATAACCTTATCTTTCTCTTACTTTTCTCCAATGTGAGAACCCCCCCCCACCTGTGGCAGTTAATTTTTTTGCTGGCATACCCACATTTTGAAAACATTTTAATTTTTATGTACCACAAACATTTTTTAGCCAATTCACACACATCGCACACATGCACACATAACACCAGTTTCATAAAATGATGAAGTGGCATTCACAGGAAAAAATCATTTTTTAGTTGGTCATAGCAAAGAAACCTTTCTGAATTCTAATAAGAGGTAACATACTCCAAGTGTGACAAATCATAGCCCTGCAATGCCCTCTATATGGCAAAACAAACACCAGGCCACACATGGACATTGGTGTATCACTTCACTTGACAGTTACTGGACTTGATGTCTCCAACAATGGTTCCCCCCTGTTTCTTGGTAGAGACCCTACTCACAATACATGCAAAAGTCGCCAGACAACTACATTGAACCAAGAGTATTGACAAATTGATTTCGTCTACAAGAAATGTGTTACAAGGTTACAAGTGTAACACTTTCTGGTTGCGTTTCTTGATAGTTATGCCTTTTCTTGCGTGTTAATGTATTCCAAGTGGGGCTAGTGTTTTTTGGGTGCCCTATAGACCCTTTCCTCGACTCCTCCATATCACTGTTTTGGGTTTCATAGCTGTGTCATACATTGGAAATAAGTTTGGATGACATATTTATCTGCACCAGCCAGCACTTCTCATAAGACTTCTTCGTAAGCCAAAAATCACACATTTTGGTCATGTTTTACACTGCATTATTTTGCTCTCATTCAGGGTATTTTCTGCAAAAATGTATACCTTGAAAAGAAACAACTTGTGTTTCAAACTCAAACTTTCACTTGACTCTTTAGTAATCTTTTACGTTATTACAACTTCAACACTCAACCCTGGGAGATTAACTTCAAAGGTTATACAACATGGCTTTGTGGGATCTGCAGTCTTTGAAAGCATTGCCAAAAACACTGACCCAAGACTTGGCTTTTTTGGACCTCAATTGAAAAGTGCAATTGAACCAAGCTTGGTTTATAAAGTTTATCTTTAATTTTAAAAAAAAATGGGGAGAGGGGGGAGAGAATTGAAAAATTCTTGATCTCTGAGGTAACTATAGACAATATATTTATAATAATTTATCTGCCCTTACTTGAGTCAGATCCAACCCAAAGCCTTTCCAATTCTTCTGTATATCAAGCTTGAGTACCCCAATCAAATCTGCACGTTCATTTGCACTTACCTGCACATGTGGGTAAATTCAAGCAGGATGCCCCATGCTATAGCTGCCAGTGAGGTGTTTGAATGTGCACCACTGCATGGTTGGTTCTTAATGGGAACCGCCTTTCCACGAGCTGACTATACTTAAAGACCCGGGTTTTTAAACACAAACAAAAAAAAACAAAAAATGAGGGGCAAAAGCCTATAGAAAATTAGTGGATGTTAAGTACGGAGTTGTTGGGAATGGTGTGTGTATCAGTGCTGCCAACAAAAAAATTGGTTGGCATGGCGACAAGAGCACACAAAAGTAGCTTAAATTTTTACCAACCTTGAACCATAGTTTTCTATGAGAACAAAAAAAAAATCGCTGCACCCTCACACTGCTCTCCAAAAGTAGCACTTAGAGCACTTTTTGACCTTCAAGTAGCCCATTGGGTGGGTAAGGCATTGTTGGCAACACTGGTATGTAACTCACCTGCCGTGTCAGAAAGGGTTTAATTCTTTTCCTTCATATACCTGTGATGAGCAACATTTGAAACAAGCTGAATTGCTGACAAATCAAGTGTCATATTAACCAAAAGTGTGATGGCACAGCAATTATATTAGATAATCTAATATGTAAATTTTTTTCTACTTACTGTCAAACCATCTCTGCTTCTTCCTCCTCCTCCTCCTCTTCCTCCTCCTCCTCCTCTTCTCATATCTTCCTCTACCTGCGGCCTCTCTGGCCAGTACCATGTTTCTTCTGGTTCCAAGATATCCTGTTATGAAGATAAATTAACATGTTGTGAAAGCCATCAGGTAATATACTTTTCCAGGCATTTCTTAAAAGCAAAAATCAACGAACCAACCTGTAACCTTTCTGACAATTATCCAAGATTCATGCCTATACCATCTAAAATGACTCCTGTACTTTCTCTATAATGGAATACAGTCATTACATAACCCTATAGAAAATCTTTGTGTGATGTGTCAATAGACCATTTGCATGATCCCATAATGCATCTCGTATTGTGCCCATTTCCATCCGGGAACTTGTACCAGCCTCAAGTCGGCTAAACACATACGGTTAAGAGGGTAACGATAATACCAGAAAACTAAAACCTATCTGTGACGTTGCACTATAGTTGTGTAATCGTCCGGCGGGTGACAAGTAGGGCACAGTTATGATCAAAAATGTCACGTTTTGTCGTGAATTTCAACACCAGTGCCTCGATTGCTTTGTGTTCCTTAGATATTCTTCTACATTTTTGTAAGATTAACTTCACGTAAAAAAGTACTTTGTATTTTAATTTTAGGCACTATTCGGCGACGCGAATGAACAACAATTTTTTTTGTAAACATGACCTCTGGTACAAGTTCCCGGATGGAAATGGGCACAATATGAGATGCATTCTGGAGATCGTGCAAATGGTCTATTGTAATGCCAACTGTTAATCATGTCTTTTTCAGCTCCTTTGGACAATAGGGCAGAGGGTTATTCAAGGAGTCTGACTTTAAAACAACATATGGTGACAATACCAATACCAATGATGAACTTGAAAAATTTAAGCCAAGATGTCGAAAGAGTCCTTGGGTTTTATCCACAGATACCTATTCAACATTATTCCCTCACATATATATTTATTTCCCCAGAAGCTATGCAAAGTCCAATATTGTGCTCTTACACATACAATGCCCTGATAGACATGACATCAAATGCAACATTCCAAGTTTACTTCTGTCTCAGACATTAGTATACTGCAAAACCATGAGAAAACTCTTGGCTTTCACCATGTAAGTTACAAGCAAAGAAATCAAAAGTTTTACCTTAGCATGGTCCAGGTGTTCACATGCCTTCTGGCTATTATACAGGTCTTTCTCCACCTCCTTGTCTTTAAATCTAGCACTCATATTCTGTCTAAAGTGACCTCTATTGACCTCTTCTAGCCGAGCCCGTTTTATGCTTCATTTGTTCACGCATCTGAGCCACTGTTTCTTGGCGGCGTTTCATCTCAGCCTCTCGACCGAGCCCTCCTCTTCCTTTATTTTGCACAATAGATTTAAGAAATTATTGGTTTTCTAGCTGTCTTTTGCTTCATTTGTCTCCATTATATGCTTTTTCAAACTCATTATGAAGGGAAGGTAAGGTCTTAGAATTTAACACCTCAACACAATTATGTCATATTGTGTCATTAAGGTTACTTATAATAAACCTTTTAAAATATATACATAAACATAAAATACATTACAATATTTTATTTTTGTTAATTCTAATTACAAAAATTTATGAACAGTGATTAAAAAGGGCTGTTAAAAATATTTATACAAATCAGCCTCCTTCAGGAAATTTATCACCCGAAGAGGCTTTATATCTTGAAATAATGATTTCATGTCTGGGACAATATAATATTTCCTACATATGAAAGAAAAATACAATCAATAAGAATGTGTTTTTCAATTACAAGGGATACACTGAAGAATTTTTAAGTAAATATACATGAGTCAAATAAGTATGACCAATTTTAGATCATAATAAGACAATTTCATCCTTTCGTTCAACCAAACTTCAACTGCCTGTAGTTTCAACAGTTGGTAGCAAACACCGCAGGATACATTTCCTAATAATAATATCTAAGGAATTGGTTCAAATCTGAGTAAATACCCATGTTTCAGGTGTAGGTTAACCAATTTTAGGTCATGCCAAGACAATTTCAAAGTAACCGTTAACCACCACATGTTGGAATTAAAAGAATTCAATTCAATTAAACACGAGTTGTCCTTTTTAGTCGCCTCTTACGACATGAAGAGAATACATCGGGCCTATTCTTTGTCCCGAGCCCACAGAGTCAAACTCATTATGAACTAGAATTTCGCAGTTCTCGGCTTTCGTGCTCGCTATATTCAAAGAATATAAGCTGTGAGCCGCCCCATGACCTTTGACCCTGGCACATGACCTTTGACCTCATCAACATATGAGGGATCGCATGGTGCACCTATGACACAAGTTTGGTTCCAATTCAACTTCAAGTTTTCAATTTAGGTCAATTTTACATTTTTAGCCCATTTTTCAACTTGACCTCCCATGACCTTTGACCTTTCAACAGATGTACATTACACCTGGAGGGAAATGGCAATGTAGGGAGTCCATTTTTCAAATGGGTCATTTGATAAGATTCTTTCAACAATGAAAGGCAATAACCATGCACTAAATAGGCAGGAATTATTTGGCTTTTGGTGTAAAGTATTCCAGTTAATGCGTGCACCTTTTAACAAAAGTGTTCAATACATCCATTGCTCACACTGCATCCATTGCGTGTGCCTACGTTTTCTTATAATTGCAAAGTGAAGAGGCCCACCTACATGTAATAGGTACTGATCAAAAAGATTTTTAGAAAGTCAATGACTTAGCAGTAGGCTAGCCATTACAAATCTTGTGGCTGGTTGGTGTTCAAAATTGTTCATAGGATGGCTACAAAATGTACTCAAAGATTCCAAACACTTAAAAGGTGTACTATACAAAAAAAGTCCTACTTTACAAACAAGGATTACACTACATACCACTATAAATTTGACTGAAAATAATGAATATACTCCTCACTGCCTTGAGATCAATGGGATGGTTCAGGCTCTTCCACTCTCTGTGAAAAGAAATCAAAAAGTAGTTTCATTTCAACAATGACTGAAACCGGGACTACTCAGTTGGGGGGGCTTGGGGAATACTGGAATTGGGAGATTGAGTGAAGTGGGGAGTCCGAAAGAAAATTGATCCAAGACCTGTTTTACCAGTTACAAGTGCAATAATAGGTCTTGAAAAGGATATAAAATCACACTACAAAAATTAAAGGAGTATACCACATCTACTGAAAGCTTCAAACATTTAAACCTTATCAGTGGAGGTTTCTGCGTGTAGGGTGTATGACCTGCAACAAAGAATTTGAAACTGTGGTTTACACAAGAAAAATTTGTTTTGTACAGCATTTAATATCATGAATAAATGGGACTAATACTGGTACAGTCCTCCTTCAATACAATTCCTACAATCTCTTAACTGCAAGTTGTTCCAGTATCAATCTAGAATAAACATGTTACAATAACTCAACTTGGAAAAGCTAGCCATACAGCTATATCTGGTTACTGTATTTGACCTACCTAGTATCTAGTGTCCTTCCCTTAATTAGCCATGATTTTTAACTTCCGTCAAACATTTAGTTACAGTGGTTTGTATGTTTTAGAGGGAAATTCAAGTTCTATTGAATTCCATGCCTACAAGTGAGGAAACCTTACATTCTTACATATTGTTAAAGATTTGAAAACTACGATTCAATACCAAACAAATGACTAAGTTTTCTGGATTTTGTAGATTCTGAGAACCAGGTACACCTTTTTTACCAAACATCTTTTTGTTAACTGGAACATCTTATCAAAAATATAGAATTTTATGTCTTACTATGATAATTTACAGCATTAAAACTTGCCAAAACAAAATGTGAGGGCAACTTCTCTGAACAGTCTTTCTTATTACCTAAAACCTCCTCAGGTCAACCTTAACTGTTTTTCCCAACCCATGCCTTTTTTATAGCCCATTTTCTGACCGCCATAGCAAAGCCTTGTTGTCACGGAGATGGTTGGTTCAACTTCAGTCGCTGCATCCTGCTCCGCTCCTTCACAGGCTGAATTTTGTCGGTGTTCATCTCAGTTGCTTTGTGGTTGCCTATTGGGTTCTTATTGGCTTGCTTTCCCCAGGCAAGACCTGGTTTTACCGATTCACTGTTGAAGAAACAAAAATTACAATAGAAGGTTTTTGAGTTTGAGTGTGAGAAGCAGTACCGCTGAGAGGGGGGTCAAAGGGGCGGAATTGGACCCAGGGCCCGGGGTCCTCGGGGGCCCGGGTTCCTAGGGGCCCGTTAAAAAAAAAAAGTTCAGCCTTGAGTTTGACAAAAGTCAGAGAGGGAGAGAAGTGAGAGACGAGGAGGAAGAAGGAGCGAGAGAGAAACCCCTCCCCCCCCCGAGAGGGCATTGGCGGATACATGAGGCCCATTCCCCTCGTCGACATGATACATAGCATACTACTGAGAAAATACTCTGTATCCCACGATTCCATTGTTTTTCGCCGCTACGCGCGATAATAAATATAGGAACCTCTCTTGTTTGAAAAATTCGGCGACAATGATACCCAAGCCTAACTTACGTTGAGAAAATATTCTGTAAACTACGAATTTCCATTTATTTTTTTTTCGCGCTACGCGCGATTAATAAATTTGGGACTCTCTTGCTTTGAGAAATACCACCAAAACAATTAAGGATTTTGTTTTATTAAAAATATTTGATTTTGTCATTTTGAAATGTTGATTATACTTATAAGCATTATTTCGAATTGTTTCTATAAAATTTTCTGAGAAAATGTGTTTTGGAGGTGAACATTGCAGGCTTCCACGCCGCCGACAACACCCACACCCGCCAACACCCAGAAATCCCGTGGCGTCCCGTCTCATAAACCCCAATAGGCTTAAGAATAATTCAAACAAAAACACCCATCGATCAACTACATTAGGCAGATCACACCCCCGCGCCGCTTCATGGCCGCTTCCCAGCCACTGTAACGTCCAAAATCCCCCGTTGGGTTCTGGAAAACGGAAGTTGGTAAAAGGTGGCCCGTAACTCCAAGGTTCCCCACGGGCCCGCAATTTCTACGCGCGGCCTGGTGGGCAGTTTGAGGAGGGGACTTCCAAAGACATGGAAGTGGAGGAGGAGAAGTAGGTGGGTTGGGTTGAGGATGGATGATGCATTGAATCGGTGAGCTGTGGAGAGGGTTAGTAAGGGTGATTGCTACGAGGTGAGGTGAATCCGGCCGCCCCCATTTCGCAGGGTCAAGACTGATTTAAAACTTGGCTTTGGATATACTACACCTTCATATATTAGACATTGAAGGTGCTTGTTTAATCGTGCTTTACCCATATGACAACTCCTCATATTATATAGTGTTGTATTAAACCAATCATGAAAACTTAATCATATAAATTGTGTGTGGAAATATAAAACTACGTACAAAAAAGTAGTGCTTTGCAACAAGCATAGTTGTCTCAGAGATGCGCACATTTTTGTTAAAAATTAGTCTTTTAGTGATTATTTGTTTTTTTAGTTTTTGCTTACTGAAGATTTTTTTTTTTCAGCCTGAAGTATACAAGCGGAGGTCATATCTTAGTGAGAACCTCAACAGGCCTTTAAAGACTGTTGGAACAAGGTCAGTGCCCTCAGAATTAATTCAAGTTAATCCCTTTGATGCAAAGGTGTTTTACATTCCTTTGGTATATGAATATTGCAATCACTTCATTTATATTCTGATGTTTATTATTCCAATTTAGGTGTTGAGTAATATGTGCATTCCTTAAAAAATGCAAGGTTGCCAACCCGGGGGGAAATTTGGATTTTGTTTGGCGGTACATGCTCGCTGCAAATGCGGAAATACCGCATGGTACCTTAACCAATTCTATTACATAAAACTTTGGTACTACGCGGTATGTGATCACCCGCTTAATTCACCTGGCTCATGGATTTGCTAACTATTGGTCACTGTGCCATGCTTGTCAATGGCCATTGAGTATATCGTTGCCGGACAGAACAAACTGGACACATACGATAAAGTAAACTGCCGTTTTTTCCACATGTTGTAATACGGGCATGTCCCTCTCTTTTCATAAAAATATTAAATGTATACAATATTGAAAACATCAAAATTTTCAATTTAAAAAATTATGTTTTAGAGTATGTCTGGCGTGGTTTGTTCCTCAATTAGGAGGCCTATATTGGCCCCCGTTTTTTTAAAACTCGCTCTGAAGTTTTAATTGGAACATACATAACCAAATAAAGATATACATGCATTTTTAACATTTTAGGTATGAAGGGAAGAGATGAGTGAGATTGTAGATGTGTATTGGTGGATGAGTGTGTGTGTGTGTGTGTCCGTGTGTATATATATTTGTGGGTGTGTGTTAATGTGTGTGTGTGTGTGGTGTGTGTTTAGTATGAGTATGTGTGTGTGTATGAGTGTATATTAGATTAAGCATGGGTGATATATTACCAATAATGACTCATTTTAAGTTTAATTCCTTGTATATTTCTTTTTTATTGTATAGCTCTCGGATGAAGGTCATTTGACCAAAAGCTTAGTAAATACAATTCGGTTCTCGAACCACAAAGGTCCCCGCCCATCGCAGTAGTAAAGGAGGTAAAAGTAGTATAACTCAAATATCACGGGGAGGATTGGAAATGAGTGGTTCGCAAACCACAGAGGCTCCTATCATAGCAGATGCAATACCTTGGATGACCCCCAGATGACCTTGAAAAATGTTGACTACACCCACCAAATTTAATGACCATACAACCACTTGTAGTTAGTTGGCTTTGGGTGACCCCCTTGATTTTGAAATGACCTTCACAATTTTTGGTTCTGACCATGCAACCATTTGAAGTGATTTGACCTGATTTGACTATAGATGACCCCAGTTGACCTTGAAAATTTTTGGTAATAAAGTTGATACATGTCACAGATGGAACAAGAAATGACCTTGAAAAAAATTTGCAAATGGTGACTACACCTACCAGGTTTCAGACCATGCAACCATGTGTGGTGAGTTGACCTTGGTGCACCTCCAGGACCTTGAAATGACCTTTAAAATTTTGGCCCTGCATGTTGACTACACCCACCAAGTTTCATCATCCTACCACGTTTTGTGATTTGACCTCGAATGACCCCACATGACCTTGAAATGACCTTCAAAATTTTTGGCACCGAATGTTGACCACATCCACCAAGTTCTACGACACAATTGACAGGTTTCAAGCAATTTTTTACATTTGACCTTTGACCCATGCCACATGACCCATCTCCAAACTCATCCACTGCCTACTTGAGCACACCTATGGTGCAAAGATGGACACCCATACTTAGATAACGTGTTGACAAGGTTTTTAGCAATTTAATCCTATTTTGACCAAATTTGACCATATTTGACCTTTGACCCATGACACATGACCCACTTCAGATCCCAGCCACCATCTACTTGAGATACATATATGTTCTTAGATCCAAAAATATTGCGTGGGATGCACACAAGGCACATACAAAAACACACGGACGAGGAGCATTTCTTTAGTCCCCACTTGTCGGTCTTTATATTTTACAGCCGATTGAGTCAAACCTCCATTTGTACAGTGTAGGCCTTTACAGAGACGATGGTCTCGCGTTATGAATACAATCTTCGGCCCCAAAGCGACCCGTACAAGAAAAAATCTCATCAGAATCTTCCAACAGTTAGGCCTTAGAATCACAGTGGAAACCAACTTAAAGGTGCTTGTTCCGATTTTAGCCTAGCGTGTTCTCTACTTGATATGAGAGCCTGACACTTGTTGTACACTGACCACAAGTACCGTGGGAACAAACTGGCAGTTTTGATGCTAGATGCGATAATGCATAGTGCAACGCCCTATTCACTACCGTGCTAATATTGATGGTTAAACCATTAAAACAGTCGGTTTTATCTGTATCTTGAGAAAGAAATGGATTTGAAAGCTTAAATTTCAGGCGACAATGAGACAATTACGACACCTTTCATCTGATATCAAAATTGATACTACTTCTGGGTAAATCAGGGGGGTCCCAAAGATGATCGGAACCAGCACCTTTAAAATATGTGAACAAACCTAGATCTGCAAACAGGTAAACACCGGCATACAGAAAGCCAAACAACGAGCCACAATACATTGACGCCAAGTCCAATCATCAACCTTCCACAATCAAACATATCCCACAATCAGTCAGCAAAAGAATATCAACTTTTTCATCCGACGAAGACATAAGCAAGCAACTCCCGAACTTACAATGATGCCCCGAAACGGAGTGGTTACAAAGAAAATATCACGTATGAAAAACCTGCACCTGCGAAGAAGAAAAAATGCTGCAAAAGAAAGATCATATGGTTCAATCCTCCTTTCAGCAAAAATGTCAGAACAAAAGTCGGAGCCACATTCCTGAGATTAATCAAAAAAGACTTCCCACCAAACAACAAGCTACATAAGATCTTTAATAACACTCTTAAAGTCAGATACTGCTGTATGAAGAATATGCGAGCTATCATCAAATCGCATAAAGCTTGTATGATCGAGAAATCCGTAAATGAGCAAAAAACATCTTCTAAAGAATGCAACTGCCATAACAAAAGTACTTGTCCACTTGATGGAAAATGTCTACTTTCAGCCGTAGTCTACAAAGCAACAGTTACTACCGATAAAGATTAAAGAACATACATTGGATTCATCGATACCGGAACCACATCAAGTCATTCAAAAGCAAGAAGTACCGAATGGAGACAGAACTTTCCAAGCTTATATGGAGTCTAAAAGAGAAAGAGTTGGATACTCCATCAATTGGGACATCTTAAAAGAGTCTAACACCTGGAGAAGAAAATCAGGACAATGCAACCTTTGCCTTGAAGAAAAACTGCAAATTTTGTGCAGCAAGGGTAACAATATCAACAAGAAAACTGAAATCATCTTAACTTGTAGGCACAGGAAAACAAATAAATGTGCTAATAAGACGTTGTAAATTGTATTTCAATGTTGGAGGTTTACGGATGCTCACTTTACGCGAGTTGCACGCGTGTACGCACATTTGCAGTTTACCAACTGCTCGCGCTTTAAACGCTCCCTCACGCGTTGCCACCCGTAAGCTTCCAACAATAACAAACATTCAAAATCATCTGAAAATCTTCAAAATCATCTGTTTAGCTGCGTGAAACTCCGAGGAATGATTAATATCGTGTAATAATCATATTCTGCTCTACATTCATCTGTATCAAGCACTCTGATGATGATATATATGCCTAATATACTTAGGCCCCCATACACATGAGTATTTGAAGTCATTATAGAACATAAAATGTTGACAACTGTTTTGTATTAAAATATCTACACAATTATGTGCTGTTTCTTTATTTTAGCTATTGAACAGCGACACTTTCAGGTTGTGTTCATGTGTCCAGAAATTTTACAAGGACGTCGAGACAGCCGCTCATGGAAAAGAATGCTGCAGTCTAGTAGCTACAAAAAGAAAGTAGGACTCCTCTGTTTTGATGAAGTGCACTTAGTGGCTAAATGGTTCGTTGATACTTTAATATATATATATCAAATGTCAAAGCAAAATTCTTATTCATCACATATTTCTTACAAATAAATGTGACTAACAAAATATAGAACCTTCTATTACAAATTGCCTCTGGAAGCGCAACATTTTTATACAATTTTTTTTTCCATTTTAAGTACTAAAATATACTTCATACACTTTCTATTCTGAAGTATATAGTAATAACACCGGTGTATACATTATATATGAAATTTATCAAAAATACCATATGCTTGTAATTTTTTTTACCATACTATACATTCTGTCCGTTGATTTCTATTTTCGTCTAATTATGTTTTTTTTATTCAAATATATATTACATTAAATCATTCAATATTTAATATATTAATCAAATAACAGTGGCACTGGTTCTTTTTTTTAAATCAAAAACAATTGCAAGTGCAATATTTCACAATTCTTATTTACTTGTGAGAGTATTAGAGACACACATTGATTTTTTTGGCTTAACTCTCTTGTAAAAAAACATGGCTACCATTGAAAATTTACACTGTTTTACATTGCTCCTCAGGGGGGAAAAATTCCGTCAAAGTTATCGATTAGTCGGGGAGTTACAAAGTATTTTTTCAACGGTACCTGTATTACTCCTTACTGCTACTCTCACCGAAGAAATAAAACAGCACATACTTCAAATGTTGCATCTGACCGGTTTGGAAATCAGTCTCATTTATGGAAGCATTGATAGGTGAAAATCTTCTCTGCATTCTTTATGCATACATAAGGCCCCAAAGATCTTTGTTTACAGTAGGCTGCACATTTCACTTTTTATCATGCAGTGGCTGATACGGGACATGTGGAAGTTAAGCAGAAATACACCCAAAACTATAATATTTGTGAGGTTGGTTTCATTTAGATATCTTCAGTACATAGCACATTGATCGGTAGAATGGAACAAAGACAACATTCTTCGTCCTATTGGTCATTCTGGCTGTTATTCACAAAACTAAATTATGGACTAGCTTAAGGAATACGCCCTACATGTAGTATTAAGGACTTTAAATGATGGTGTTTTTCTTTCATATACATGTATTAGTGTATTTCTTGCTGAAAATAATGTAGCTTAATACCTAAAAACAGTCCCACTGAAAGCTGATAACTCACCTATTTGTTTCTCTTTCATATCCTATTAAAAAATATGAAGTTTGCATGTAGATATCTTCAGTACATAGCACATTGGATACGGTAGATTTGTTAGAATGGAACAAAAGACACACATTCATTCGTCCTATTGGATATCTGGCTGGATTCCCAACTAAATTATGGACTAGCTTAAGGAATACGACCTACATGTAGTATGAAGGACTTATAAATGGTGGTTTCTTCATACACAGTATTAGTGGTTTAATGCCTGAAAATATGTCGTTAATACCTAAAAACAGTCCCACTGAAAGCTGAAACTCACCTATTGTTTCTCTTTCATATCCTAGAAAAAATATTGAAGTTTTTCATGTAGACTTCTTCATACATAGCACATGATCGTA
This sequence comes from Ophioderma brevispina, assembly GCA_023653785.1. NCBI lineage: Eukaryota > Metazoa > Echinodermata > Ophiuroidea > Amphilepidida > Ophiodermatidae > Ophioderma > Ophioderma brevispina. The sequence goes on from JAMKCH010085049.1 coordinate 28,611, forward strand.
GAATGGAACAAAGACCACATTCTTCTCCTAGGGTCATTGCTGGCTGTTATTCACCAGAAACTAAATTATGGACAGATTAAGGAATAGACCTACATGTAGCATTGAAGGACTATTAAATGGTGTTTCTTCAATACATGTATTAGTGTTTACTGCTGAAAATGTAGTTAATACCTAAAAACAGTCCACTGAAAGGATTAACTCACTATTTGTTTTCTCCTTTCAGATCTATAAAAATAAAAGTTTTCATATTTGAACTTAGTATATTAACAAAGAAATAACTTCTTTATAAACAGTATGCCCCCTTTTACCGTTTGATTCCACAACCAAAAAGAGAAAATCATTTCAACACGTAGTGGGAACTTGATACATTGAAAGTAATGGCAAATATTGTGTGAGACCGTAGTTTGAATAAACTACCCATTATATGCATGTTATTGTTTGAATCGCAAAACAAGGCTTTTTATTTTCAAGGATAACAAATACCTTTGACTAGTGACATGAAAATAGGCTTCTATATCACCGTTGTAAAATACTACTAATTTAATTTTTAATATGAAATTTAATATCGATTATGAATTAATTTATGCACAGAATGAAAAAATTAAGCCATAACTACATACACCAAGTGTGGGTTTCCAGAATATGATCAATGGGCGCAAGGGGCCAAGGGGGGCAGGGATTTACGGCAAGAATTAGGTGCTGCGTATTTTTATGATGGTGACTATTTAAATCCGCACAGTCTCATGATCAAACCGTTTCACGCCAATTTATCCAAAACTGACAAAGATGACGTATTAAATGAATCTCGAAAGCAGAACAGTTATATTTGTGTCCTAACCTGCATGTTAGCGCTGTCAACTGGTATGGACATTACTGACGTGACCAATGTAATCATTTCGGGGAGGGAGGGGCACCTGATTCATTATTAGATTTATGGCAAATGCTTGGAAGTGGCCGAGATGGAAAGCCATCATTTGGTTATGTCTACTTAACAAAGATAACGCTCTGGAAGGCAGACAAACACATTAAAAAAATTTCCCAAGAAATTAGAAGTGGTAATTGTTTGAGAGCAAGTATACTGAGAATGTTGGTAGTGGATGGCATGGCAGCTATTGAAACCAGGGTCCAGGTTCTAGCTGATCTGATTTTGACCAGGTATGATTTAATTCATATTTCATCAGAACCTTACGAGGATAAATGCTTTGACAATCCAGACTGGAAAGATGAATACAAAAGTAGGATCTTGTGTGTTTTCCGAACAACATACACTCCCGTCCAGTTTGTCACTGTACTCCAGCAGTCGGGTAATGAGATTCGCATGGTTTTCCCCTCGTAGCATCAAATTGATGTGAAAAGTCTGTTTATTGTTTTGTGCCCACCTCCCGCCTTGTGGGTTGAATAGTTTGAGTTAGCTGTCAATCTTCACAAATTTGTGAAGATCTTTTTTATATTTCTTCTTCCTTTTTGGATTTTCCTCTGTACTTTTACGGAAACCCCCCCGATCCATGACCATGCAAAAATTTCCAAGAGCCTCTGGTGATCTCTTTGCATTTGCTCGGCCTGTATAGCGGCCATGCATTGCTTCAATGATTTTTGGAAATCACTTTCTGATAAAAAAAATAAACGCATGTTTCAACCCACTGCTTTATTCCGAGAAAAATGCTGATACAAAGATATTCTGTAAGGCTACAAATATTATAAAATCTAAAGATATTATTCTTTAGGCCTACTTATTATTTTTTTTGTGTTTCTTAACTTCACATTAGTTAATGACCACATGTTGAGTTATGCTGAACCAACTAACAATCCCTCTGGAAAAAGTGTTCAGTATTTTTTCTGTAATTTCCAAGTACAAGTTTGGTCAACATTATGTAAATAGTATGTACGTACGACTAGGAGAATGAGCAATGGCTGTCGCAGGCAGACAACCATCAAGTCCTGATCCTTGGGAAACTTGTCCCGATTCTCAGTCGGTAAGTCCAGAACTTCGGCTAGCACATTTGCTTGCCATGTACAGATGTACAGATTTGGGTATGAGAAATGTTTAAAGATAACAAAATGTACCCACTTTTAGGCATGTTAGTATAAAATTCTAGCGAAACAGAGTGCGAAACTAGTAGACTTATGCTGATGCAGGATGATAAGTTTGAAGAATCTACCTTGTACAGGAATTGAGATATATTAACTTTGAATAAGAAATGTTGAAAAATCATGAAATTCACCAATTTTAGGAGAACATGCAAATTAGCAAAGGAGAATGTGAACCTAGTGCTTACATGGATGCATGGATCAAAATGATATCCTGCAAGTGTAAAATTACAACAGAGGAGAGTGTCAAGCTAGTACTGTTACATAGACGCATGTATCAGAATAATAGCAGGGGCCGATTTAGAGGTGGGCACCCCCGGCGCGCACCCCCTCTATGTTTTGCAGAGCACAGGGCGTTGTATAGAGCGCCAGACGCACTGTAAATTCCTTTTTATTTTTATGCACAGGGCGCCCTGTAGATCTCTAAGAATTACGGTACAGGGCATTGGTCGCCTTGTAGATCTAGCTTGGGCGCCCAGCGGTCGCAGTATGTCCCCCCCTTCAGAATTTTTAACCGACTGGAAAATTTGGCACCCCCTCTATTGAGAAATCCTGGATCTGCCCCTGAATATCCTATAAGTTTGAATGCTCTACAATGTTGAGATATTGTGAATTTTGTACAAAATAAAAATGCTTAAAATCATGAAATTTACCCCATTTTTATTCATTATCCAAATTAGTCCATGTCATGCAAGATATGTGCTTCATTGTAAGATATTTATAAAGCTGCTTACACCAGAAAGATATGCTGAAATTTTGAAGTCTATATCTATGGCTTTGGAAATATAAGTGATTATGTACATAAAGATGCTGTTTTGATGGTGCCATGAGAAAATAAAGAAAATAAAAGACTTGATAAAAGACCTTTGGTCTCCCAATTGCTTCAATGTATGAGTACTAAAATTGGAATATCTGTGCAATCATTGATCCGATTTTGAAAATTCAGTGTTACGTGCTTCTGTTCATCTCCACTGCATTTACGGTCAGTCTTAAGGTACCAGAAATGGGCGGAAAGTTAATCCCAGGCCTTGTCTTTTGAAAATCGCAAGTGTGCTAAAAATCGCACACCTCAAAACCTTTAGGTGTGCTGTTGGTGTGCTAAAAATCACACACTTGCCGAAATTTAGGCGTGCTGTTTTGAGTTATTATACATTCTTTTGGAATCGATAATGCAGGATCATAATAGCTGTAATGGTTAATAATCATGACAGTCACACACACAGTTGACTTGTGTAGATCTAAATAACACTTAACTTTTTATTGATAAAGTAACTTTTAACTTCAACAATCTGTGTTACATCTGTAGTGAGTAGATTCAGTACTTGAAATTACTTTACTCTGCATAAGTTCAACCAAGCAAATTTATCATTCGTACCATTTTAAAGTCGCACAAGGTCACAAAGATCACATGAGGTCACCAACATGTGGGACACTACTCAAGAGCCATTGTATAATCTAAGTGCCATGAAAATCGATCGACATATGTGGATACACCAAGTAATTTTATAATTCTCTCCATTTTAAGGTCACATGGTCATATTAGATCACCAACATCTGGGACACTAGGCAAGGGGCATTGTATCTAAATATCATGAAAATCGCTCTTCATATATGTACACCAAGCAATTTTATAATTATCATTTTAAGGTCACATAACTAAAAGGTCACTTGAGGTCACCAACATGTGGGACACTACCAACGGGCCATTGTATATCTAGGTGTCTTGAAAATCAATCGACATATGTGAATACACCAAGCAATAAATTCTGACCATTTTTGACTCCACTCGTGAGAAGGGTAACTGTGGGGAAATACCCAAGGTATGGTATGAGAGATCGATCGTCAATATTTTCAATGGACTAAGTTGAGTAGCCCCCCCCCCCCCGGCACCATGGTGCCGTTTATGGTTGTTGGAAAGATTGCGGTCCGACCACGGAGTCCGACCGACATGTTGAAACTAAAAATCGCATTATCGACAACAAACGACATCAAAGGCAACCACCGCTACATGGAATTAAATAAGTGTAAAATTACAACAAAGAGTCAAACAATCCTCTCACACTCAAAATGGCATCACAGACATCTATCCTGAAGCGTGACGATGGTGATAACATCATAGTGCAGATTTTGAATCTAACTTGAGCCCAAGCGAGGTGATGAATGGGATCTCATATTATCACATTATTTACAGATTTCTTCAAGAAAATAAATTTGTAACCATGCAGCCAATTTTCTAATCATCCCAACTCTTCATTTCATAAAACTTGCGTGTTCTTTGAAGTCTGCCGAAGAAGTGCATTAGCCAATTACAATAAATCATCCATCGTAATAAGTTCCATAATTACTGTTTAACCAATCGCTAAACCTAAGTACGACCCATGACCTTTTTCTGAAACACATTGTGTTGAATATTCAGCGCCTCAATGTGCGAGAAAAACTGAAAATGATGAGGAATCGTCTTCTGCACATCTCCCATACAAACGCTATGAGAATTTGTTCTGGTGGGCTAATACCGGTCTTTGCGGGTTATGATATTACGTGCAACTTCCCTATCGAGTTCATTCGTTTCTTCTTCTTCTAAAAATTCAAAGCCTGCTATGTACCTTTGGTAACGAATGTCTTTTTCTGTTTTGCAAGAGAATTTCAGCACTTTTTTCAAAACGAAACAAGTTTTTCCATTTTTTTTCGTAGGCTGGTAGTGAGTAGTTGATGGAATGCATGCGAGAAAGGGCCGATTCCCTATACAAAGCAATGAATAAAAGTACGAATCCAAGTTTAGCGTATTGTTTTTTGTTAGGGTGAGGTAATCTGTATAAAGGACCTGTTTCCAATAAAAAATTGGGATAAAATGAAAACAGTGTCCCACCCAACGCCAACTATTATTAATAATCCCAATTTTCAAGGTCACTCTCATCAACACCTAATTTAGGAGAAAAATAACCCTGTATCAACCCGGAAGTACTGACATGTCGGAAGAATTTTTCCACAAACTGGCAACCATTGAAATGACGCTGTCATCGCATCGAAAGCGTTGGATATTCATGTTGCAACGGCATTTCTCGTTCTCATGTTAGTAGGCCATGGAAGTTTGATTCTTCTTATTTCCTTTGTAGATGTTTAAAAGAAGGCGACGAGGTCCGATTGCTTAGTCATATATTACTACTGTCATTTCATTATTACCTCTAAAGGCATCTTGAATACACTAATAACCTATAATTGTTTCCTAAAACAAAGTTTAAAAGTGCCACTTAACAAAAGAGGGTATTTGCCGGCTTATTTCTTCTTCAAACTTTCAAATCAGTTCACGCATTTTTGCAACAAGTATTTACGACAATCAGCTACTCGGGACAAAAATCTGGAGAAAATTCATACTAATGTATACTGTGACACCCTCCCAAGGAAACTACTTCAAATGACAGGAAGGATGCTTGACTATTTGAGCAACTGAAAATAAGTTTTATTATCAAGTTTTCAAGAAAAACATTTTTACAAAATAATGAAATATTGCCACAGTGCAAATTCCGATGCACTTTCCATTTCCAACAAACTAAGAATCATATTCCCTTGGCCTTAGGTGTAGTCATTACTTTACTGTTAAGAAATATCAGAATCGGCGGGGGTCTCAAAATGTTTAAAGGAATTTTTGTATAAATCTATCGGCACATATATAATGAAATATCCTAAATATGACGTACCAGATGTTTGCATGGTCCTTGGAGTATTCCTTGCGAAGAAACAATCATTTTCCGTTTAACTTTCGAAGTAGGAGACGATTTAAGGAGGCCGCCACGTTTATTATTACGCTATCGTTTTGCCACAAGCCATTTTAAGTCTTTCACACCAATTGAAAGATGATCGGATTGTTAGTCAATTTCTTGGCCTGTATGACAGACTATCGCGTTTACTTTTACATTGGAATTAAAAACATAGCTTTAATTAACGTTTTCCTTTAAAATATATAAATTTAATCAAAATGGCATACAGTTGTGCCTATTTTATAAATGAGCCTTGGATTCTTGGGAAACATAGTTTTTAAAATAAAATTAGGAATTCAAACATTCAAACAAAGAAGCGCTAACTACTCGGTACCATTAGACGTAGATGCTGAACCGCGCATTAGTGGGTTTTCGAACACTGATCTCTATTACCATGGATTGGAAACCTGGCTTCGTAATTGAGACTGATGGCCAATGTTGGTCATCCAAAGAGCCCAAGCAAGTGGTTAAGAGCCGCAAGTTATATACAAAATTGTTCCCATTGAAATGTGATAAGCACATAACATACTACAGAATCAAGCCAATTCAGTGTGAGCTCATTGTATTTTGCGCGTATGGGATGGCCATGTCTCTAAAACTGCACCCGGGATACACTTCGTTAAAACAGGTGTCTCTGGAATGTAATTTGTTCGGTAGACCAGATGCCCGCCCGTTGCGCCATTTCATCTAATATACAATTACTGTTGTGTAGCCATCCATTGGTATAGAGATCAGTGTTACATGCGACTGCCGATAAAACTAAATCTTACCGACCCCTTTTCAAATGTCCACGTTTTTTCTGGATTGTTAGTGTTTCGCCAACTAAAACTTTTGTTAATCACAAAATATCATCTAAAACAACTAGTCCTCTTAACATTTCTCATATCACTGAGCAGCATTTTTCCGATAACCCGAGCTCCCGAGTGATTCACTTTTTAATGTTCACTCTCACCACGCATGGAAAAAAACTCCCAATTTGATTGGATTTGACCAAGAAAGGTCGTCCTGTGGCTCCGCTAATCCTGGACATAGTTTCATCCAAAAAAATAATGAAAAACTGCCTTCCTCCGACGGCACTTTTCACCCGACATTTATGAAAAAGCGGGAAATTTGGGAGACTCATGGCGGCACCATGGGGAACCTCAAAGGCCTCTTAAATCATATAAGACCTTATCAATGCCCACCCCAATTTGATTGTACCCTTGTTTTGACGTGCAGTGCTTAAAGGAGGCCCATCACCACCCTTCCGATCTGCACTGTCCATGATGATGAGATGAATTATTTGAGGAGTATTATGGAAGTCTCTATAAAAATCTGTATATGATTTCTATGGTGTTTTTATGACAGTTTATTAGTAAACTGGAGGTACTCTTATTGTAATCATGGTCGGTATAGATCAGAAAGAAGGCTACTAGAATTTACTGATCAAATATTGCTTTTCAAATTCATGTGCAGAAATTTATAGATATTTGAACAAAAAACTCTTTTGATCATATTGAAAATCCAGTTTGCCATACCTAGCAATAAATGCTTGGAATTTGCTGTGGTTTCTGTCTAGACTTCTCTGATGTCACAGGCCTCGAAATTTAAAGACTTTGAAGAGGGTGTTGTACTCAAGATTTTTTTGTTAACGTCAAAGGGGTTTATACGAACTGCTGGGATGGATGTGAGGTCCTACTCTTTTTTTAGGGGGGCTGGGGAGGGGTCATACTCAATTTTTTTTTTTAGGTTGGAGAATACTTAATATTTTTTTTTTCTTTTCTCTTACAACAGGGGGGTCATCATTTTTTTTGGGGGGTGTTAAGGAGTGACCTTACCCATCTCTTTTGGGAAAAGATGCATTGTGCCCATATTTTTGCTGGGTGGGTGGTGACGTTTAGGCTGAGGTGCTATCATATTTGTAGAAAGCAACCCCGTTCCTGATATATTGCGTCCAATGCTTTACAGGCATTGGCTATTCAAATGTTTGTTTGAGTAGTTCGGGTGTTTTGGGCTCTTTGGCATAATTTCTTTTATTATTTAAAATTAGGAACTTCTACAATATAGGCTAAAATGGAAGACATAATACATGCCGCTTTAAATGTAACATTTGGCAGTTTTTAATATACTACACAATTAGGTTCTCGGAAAATGCACTGCGTCGCGTTAAAAATTTTCACTCCTTGGAAATTCATTTTCACCCTTGAATTTGGTCCCAAGTAAAATCACTCTTGGGAAAAATCTCTAACAGAAATGCTGCTGAGTTTTAAAAGTGTAATTCTTCTGGCAATAAAAAAATTCTAAACGAACCTCGCTCCTATCCCTTTGTGTGCTCCTTTGCATGCGGGCGTGTAATATACCACAACGTAATACACATGGTAGCGTCCATGATGCGTTGTACAGTTGTGTATATTGGTCGAATAAATCTGGATTTTTTCGCACGGAATAACTACTCCAATGGCCATGAAACCCATCTGGTACGTTTTATTTAGGGATATTATCAGTTCATATATGCCTATAGATTTATACCAATAACTCGCTTTAAAATTTTCTCGATAATCTATCGCCAGTCGATGTTTGACATCCCGACTTAGAAAACCCAAATGAAAGAATCAAAAGGAATTGCAAGGCGTGCGATAAATCGCACATCTTAGGACAATTTTAGGCGTGCGATCACACTCGCACGCCTCAAAAGACAAGGCCTGTAATCCTAAACTTTTCTTAACATCCTCAGTGACAGTTAATCCATCTGAAGCGCAAGTCTTTCCTTTGCAGTGCATTTGACTGGCGAGAAACTAATTTACATGTTAAATGAAAGTCCTCGTCGATTTTTTTTCTGCAATGCAGGGCCGCCCGAATTGACACTCTCTATCTCTCTCTCTATCCGTCAGACTACGCAGTTGACTATAATAGAGTTTCTCGTCACTTCCCATGGTCCATATAATTGAAGTATGGCATGGATCATTTGTCACGCACCGATCCACTGTGTAAACCGCTCCGTACGTATACAGCTACCTAAACCACAAAGCCCGTTTTGGTTAACAGCCGTGGTCGGCTAACGGAAACCTTCTCCTTTGAACAAACACCACCCAACCGTCTATTTCGGTACCGCAACCCTGGTTGTATCCCCATAGGTCTGGTCATTTTCACAATCATCCGTGGTGTAACTTTTGTACCTAACCCTTTGGGTCAAAATTTAGAAGTACTTTTTATTTTGTTATTTTCACTAAAAAGTACTCGCAAGTGATCAATTTTGAATTTATTACTGTTTGGAGCTTAATCGATTTGCAAAATATGTGTAATTTTGGAATCTTGTGGCATATCAGGTTAAATTTGAGCAAAAATCAATTTTTTTTGAAAATCCCTTTTTCGTTTCCAAAATTGTAACAATATTTTCAGCAAAAGAGATACTAATTTAATAAATCAAAGTCTATGTATTCAAAATTTAACACTGCTTTTTGACTAGTCCTCTTGGTTGAAATCATAAATATTTGGAAGGGAAGAGCCAAATTTTTTGACGTGAAAATCTTCTCAATCAACTCACTATTTTAAATTTTTAAATGTTTTCATGAGCCAACCCCATCAAGCTCCCGTACTAAATCGCTTCATGATGGTTACTACTTAGTTTTCCTGACACAATTGCAAAAAATCTGGTAAATTCGTAACAATTTAATTTACACGTGCAGTCGTTTTCGAAGTGACAGTTAACATTGTTAACAGGTTTCGGAAGTGACAAGATTGTTACCAGGCTTTTTTGATAATAATTGAGAAACGACTCTAATTTTGCAATTGCAAACAAATATTCATTCATTCTAATTATAAGGAGACACAAACCTTCACAAGGTGGCACAACAAACAAAATTCTTAAGTTGAAATATCTGTATAATTACGTATATCTATTTGCAGGGAACCTAAACATTTGTTGTAAAAAATTACAATCCATGTGAGACTCCTTGGAGAGTTCTCAATGTTACTTCTGCACAACTTACACTTTTTTAAAGAAGATTTTCATTTCATGTTACCAATCTAATGAACTTTTGGCAATACACAGTCGTTTCGGAGGTGACAAAGATGTTACAATTGTTTTCATGACCTGTTTGATTAATCACACAGAAGCTGGTTATAATTTTGCAATTTAAACAGCTTATTCATTCTAGTTACAGATGAGAAGTCCTTAGGTTGCCCAAAGAAGACCATGCATACACTTGTAATTACACAGAGGTTTGCCGGCAACAGTACTGAAAATGCTGTAATATAAAATAAGAAAAGGCACGTTGGGTGCTCACTTCACGAGCATTGTTTAACTAAAACATATAACATTGGCATAAAAAACATCAAACTTTGTGTGGACGCTATTTATTACATGGCCTGATTTGTGAAAAAACTCATTTTTTGGACGGGCCATGATTTAGAAAAAATATCATTTTGGAGGCACATTTTGTAACACAAATGAGAAAGGTTTATCATCCGCAAGAACCATTAAACTTAGAATTTGTCCCTATTTTATATTGTCCTTTTTTTTGTCCATTTCAAGCTCTTTTTCATTCATGTTTTCAATTCTGATTTTCCAGGTTTGTTGGAGTCTTTATTAAAATCAAGCCATGATTACCATTTCACAGCAAGTTTTGTTCTTAAAAGATGTGATGTATTGCCTAAGTGTTTAACAAAATAATAAAAATATGCTGCAGGGTCATTCCATGCCAAAACCGGGAGTTCACATCTTGATTTTGTTTTTCATTTTGCCCATGCATCTAGCTTTCTGATTTCCAAGTCACAAAGAGCCAAACAAAAAACATGTTCTATTCTTATAGCAGCCTGTCAAGTTATACTGAGCCAAATTTTCAGATGTGGGTTTGACATCAAAACACATTAATATCCATTATGAGACCCCTGCTGAAATTCTAACATCCAGCGCATTACATGCTTCATTTGTTGATAGGTGGCCACTACTCCCATTGATCAAGTGATTTTGTTACTAATCAGGTACCTTTAACTAAAGCTTCAATGGTATCCACCTTTATTTTTTCTAGGATCTCTTGCATGAATCTTTGTGCTGAAGAGTTTTTAAATTAAATACTCTGCATGATTTGTAAGACTGGAGGAAAAATGATGCCCTCTCAAAGGTTGGAAACCCTTAAAGTTACCACTAAATTACCAACCCCTCCCAACTTTTTTGATTTTTGTGTTGATTGTTCTTTGAGTAGATTGTTTGCATCTGATAAAGAACACTTAAGTTATTTGAAACATTTGCATGTTTTTCAAATGCAGTTTTCCTCCGTCTATATTAAAACAGGCTAGGTCGTACGTACCTGTTGTTTTTTTTAACAGGGTATTAAAAAGATCATGCCCTCAGCATATGAACTTGCATACATAATCTTTGAACTTTCATATTGCATAGTGATACTAACCAGACCGATCACTGTAATTTGTTGAAAAGGAGTTTTTACTATTTTACGTCCTAAATCATATAGTATTGATAGGGAATATTGGTCAACATGTACTGTTGTAAATAACATTATGCAATCATTTGGTGAGTCAAAAAATACAATACCATTTTAGCATTTTTTAATACAATGTTAAAAGTCTAAAATATACTTTCATCTGCTGAAAAAAAAGTCTCTGTCAGAGCAGCTGCATGGTGTGACCTAGCAGTTTTCAGGTTACTTGCGCCAGAACTCACTCTTTCAAATCCACATCGATAGAACCCAGGGAGTCGGTAAATACATTGTTTGCAGGAAGGGCTGGATAGACAGTGACCATTTATTGACAACACACTGGTGAACACACAAGCTTTTCCATTAGGAAATGGGGTGACTTAAAAACCGTGCCAACACAAATAGGGACCCAATGCGATTGGCCAATCTTAAGAAAACTAAGCAAGGCTGGCTTCATCCCCTCTACCCATACGGGGAAGGTTTAACCAAGGCAAACATTATGCATAGCCGAAGAGGGATATCCCAGCCCCCTGGACAGCCCAACCAACGCCACTACCTGTGTGGCACCCCTCAGTGCCCCACCCTGAGGGACCCCAACCCGTCCCACTTGGGGTGGGAGGGTGGGGATTTTCGGAACCCTACCGCACTGTCTTCCTCCAGCGGATTGTGACAAAGTGGGCAAATTACCCACACAACAGACAAATTCGCGGGAAACCCCAAGTTTTCACTAAGCCACTCGCTGATTGGTTGCCCTGTCACAAGGCCGCAAACATACCGAGGTACCAAAACACCAAGTCCCAATTGCCAATGACCTCCTTTTGGTCATGTTACATGGGCAATTACATGGAATGGACTTACACCCTCAGACAGAAGCCCAACGAAAGTTGGTGGGGACCCACCCCTGGAGTGATTCGGGGACCAAAATTTTCTTCAATTAGACTTGGCAAATGGCAGCTTTGATTTTTAGAGTGACTTCTTTTTTTATTCAGTGCACCTAATTAAGGGAACTAACTTTAAGGAGGGCATAAAAATTTAGATTTCTTGGCCTGTATTTGAGCACAAACATGCAAATTATACATTTAAGCATTTAGAGACCCTCAGCAGCATGGTCAACAGCTGTGGTGTCCCCAAAAATGGAAATACTAGTATTTTCACTAGGGGCTTTCTACAAATATAAATTGTTGTGCTCAATTTGCCGAGCTGGTCAAACGACTGTGCATTCACAAAGTCATCTGATTTACTCTTTGCAGAGACAATGCCACTAAATAGTAAAGTTTTTCATTTTGTGATCACCTGAAATTAATAATCTGAACACGTTTGAATATGAGGCAAGCAACAAAACAAAATTACAACATACTTTAAGATATCCAATTACATAATTTTACTCAATAAACTCATGCAATAAAACTAGAGGCTCTGTTCATGCTTGCAATTCTGCATCCGTCCTGTCAAGTTTGGTAATTTAGTGACTTTTTCACATGGGTCACCATTTTGTTTTAGCCTGTATCATACAGTAGGCACATCAGTCACATTGTCATAAAAAGTTCGAATTCTCAATAGTCAAAATTGGAGTCAATCTCAAAAGTAGAAGTCAAACATTAAAGCAACATAATATCACAAACTTAAGGTCTAGAGGCATTTACCATTTCTTAATTTGGTCAGTGAAAATTACTGCACAGGCATACTTTTAGTATTTTAAGATCCTATAAAACAGCAGCAGTAGTCCTTGCCATGTGCCCCTGAAAATGGGAATTTAAATATTTCACAGTACAAGGAGAATTTATAGGAAAAATGTCACAGTTATTCCTGTTTTTTCAGTTTACACCATGGGTAATAGCCCTGTGCTGATTTAGTTGCTTAAGATTACATTTGGTTAAATTGATACTTTGTTTTATTGCAAATGCCAATGACTGAATTTTGCTCAGAGTTGTGAAACTTTGATTAACCATTCTATTAAACGAATGGAATATATGGAATTCTGTTGGTGACCTCACTTAGAATTTATCCCCAGGAATGAACTCTTTGTTTTGTTCATGGAATGACCCTGCAGAGTAGTGCATTTGTTATAACAAAAGTATTTGTTGGTGTTAAAACTTGTTACTTTGAATAATTAATGGCAACACAAGCTAAGAGCCTGCAATAATTGTTGTATTACGCATGTTCACAAAAGGTCACCTCCTAAACAACATGATTAGATTAGAAAAAAGAGTTTTTCCTTTCTCTAAAACATGCAAACAACATATGGTTTGGTTAAAGCTTATACCTATTTATTATCTTAAGAGATTTACGGAATCATAATTGGTTAAACAACAACAATTCACGCACATTACTGTCACAAAGATATGTTATAAATGTGTCTGGCATGTCTATTCAATGGCACAAAAAGTACAAATCAACACGAATACACTGGTAATTAGTCAAATTTTATCCAATCTGAATCCTGTATCATACATCATCATATCATTTGAATATGTTTTTTCCAAGGTAAAACAATCACCAGTCAAACACCGTAAGGCCCTCAAGCTCCAAAAATGAGCAAGTTACATTGTTAACAAAATTGTCAATCTCCGAG
>JAMKCH010085050.1:0-90151 GCA_023653785.1 Ophioderma brevispina
CACATCCATCAGGAGAGAGGACACTGTTGTCTCATATAGAGCAACAGCAAATACCTGAAAACAGTTCTCATCCATCATCATTTCAATGCTTTACAGAAGCTCATGTACCTGCTCAAGCTGTCCCTCAGCATAGTAAGTTAATCCATCATCAAGCCTTTCCTTAGCCGGGCGCCGGGCGATTTTTACCCAGTGGTTCCCAAGTTTTGGCGCTCGGTAAGACAGAAAAATCGGCGCCTGGGCGCCGGATTTTGAAAGCAAAATTGCGCCCGGTCCTTTGGTGTACTCAATTCCTGAATTAAAATTTATTGAATACATTTGTTTGAAAAGGCATCCAAATTGGTTTTGAAATACAATTACACAACATAAATTGTTATTTCAGTGCACATTACCGCCGTGATTAAAATGTGACATTAAAAACCTTTAGTCCGATAGCACGGCGATAGCACATGGATCCTTATGACATCTACAGTAAATTAACAAAATTAAACACTGATTGTGCCATATTGCTTATAAGCGCACTATAAATGGACCGATATGGGCATCAACAAAATTAAAAAATGGGTAAAGAAAAAGAAAAAATAAATAACACGTATGGATTTTTTCTAATCTCCCAAACAAATTTTAAATTAAGTACTGTGTGTGACTCATATCTAGAAACGCCTTTTTAGGCTGAGAAAAATAACTTAAATTCTAGGTTAACCTGGAAAAAATTGCAATAGAATTTCTTTCACCACAATGCATTTCTATATAGTCCCCAGAATGCCATACTAAAAGTCCAGAAAAATCCAAGTGGTGGAAATATGACTAATTTGCATAAATCCAAAATGGCCGCCAATCCTAAGATTTTTACAAGGATTTTGTCGTATTACTTATCTAAAATAATATTTTGGCACCTAAAACGCCTACATTTGTTATATTTATGAATATATTATATTGTATGTCTTATACAGACACCATTCATGCTTGGCAGAAGTGTACTTAATTTGCAAAAATCCAAAATGGCCGCCAATTCTAAGACTTTTACACTGATTGTGTTATATTGCTTATTATTTTGGCACCTAAAATGCCTAAATTTATTACATTTATGACTTTGTTATATTTTATTTGTCTTAAAGGGGCACCGTACATGCTTGGTAGCATTATACCTAATTTGCATAAATCTAAAATGGCTGCCAATTCTACAATTTGGAGCAAAATGTCAAACTTTGAATATCATCTATTATTGCGCTTGACCTAAAATACATAAGATTTGCTTTCACTATCACTATCACTGGTTATTCAATTCCTACAGCATTCCTCACCTCTGTCTTACACCCCACACCCCACACACACCCCACACTCCACCCCCCACACACACCCCACAAACACATCCCACCCCCTCCCCACCCACACACACACACACCCCATTATCATCGGACATGCAAACTGCTAATCTACAATTGAATATACTTATTATCGTCATGATAAAATTTGTCAATAAATAACATGGACGATGTGAAAATGTTATCCTGGCCCTTTTGGGCATCCATACAGTTGTTCTCCCACATCACTATCAAGCACATTTCATGCAAAAATGTTAAAAAATTGGAAAAAAAAACCTATTTTTTTGTTTCAGGTACAGGTTTTTCGATCAAAAAAATTGGATTCTCGATTAGACATGTTTGAGTTTCACTGATTCACTGATTACTCTGTATATCGTTTAAAAAAAGAAATTATCAATCGATAAACGAGGTTTTTCAATTGAAAAACTTGGAATTTCGATATACCTAGTTTCCATTGAAAAATAATAGGTTTTTAATAATAATAATAAAAAAAAACAGGATTCACGCCAAGAGAAGAATCCAACTTTTTTCAATCGAAAAATCAGGATTTTTTTTTTATTTATGTCAAGGCTAATCTAGGCATTAACAGCAGTTATCTAATTAGTAACGCTGACGGATTTGCGCCAAGATAGCGATTAACCTCCCTTTTGAAACTCTGCAAGTCATGGTTTGATGCTACATGGGCAGGAAGGGCATTCCATAAGCCTACAGAGAATGGGAGAATGATCTTCTGTGGGAGGCCAAGTTGGACCTTTGGACTTTCACAGCAAGGTCATGAGGCCTGACTGAGCGCCTAAGGCGAGGATCAACTGAAAGCAGCTCAGGTAGCAGCTGGCTGAAGAGATCTGGTGCATGTCCATAAAACATGCGGTGGAAAAGAGTGACAATTCCAATGCCCTGCGATGACCAAGTGGTTGGATGTGATGAGTGGTGAGCTCACTCTCGGGGATACCAATGATGGAAATGGCACGTCTCTGGATCTGGATTGCATCTAGTTTGGATAGTGAAGTGGGTGTTGCTCCACACCATGCTGAACTTGTATATTCCATGTTGGATCGAACCATGTATTTATATATAACAGCCCTTTCAGTTGTCCCTATAGGGTGCAGCTCGACGGAGCAATCCTAGTCATGACATCATCGCAAGGTTCAAAAACAATATAATAACACCAGTAATGCGTAATGCAATAGTATTAAGCGCTGCTTATTCATTCATATACCATGCACAATAACCCTTAAAACAACAAAATTTACACAAGCGACAAACTTTAACATCACAAAGCGGACCTTCAAAATGACAAACCGGACCTTCAACATCATAAAGCGGACCTTCGTCATTTGGGGGGGTGCGTCGCACCCCCGCACCCCCCTGGCTATGGCCCTGGTCCCCACACCCCAAGACAAAAGACCCGGGATGAGCAATAATGAATTTGACAAGCTTGACATCGGGGAAGATTTTGAGCAGCTTAAGATAGAGACCTCGATGTCAGACTGTATCATGGGCAGCAGTTAGATCTATAAAGGCTGCCCCAAACTTATGCTTCTTCTGGAAGGCTGTTTCGATATCATTGACATGTCTTGCTATCTGATCAGTTGTTCATTTACCTCTTCGAAAGCCAATTTGGGTGATGGGGTAGCTTATACATGTGAGATAGCAGCGAGATGGGTTTCTAACTCTTGGACTCGTTTGTTGGTTTCTTGGGCTTCAGGATTGCAATGACCTGTGAAGTCTTCCATCTAGAGGGAATTGATGATGATCCCATACAAGTAGAGAGAAAGAGTTGGAGCCATCGCACAGCTCCAGGCGCCATATTCTTCAATTCTGTATGGATGTTGTCATTGCCAGGAGCTTTCCCATTCTTGAGAACTTTGCTTCCCTTGGGAAACTCTGCATTACATTTAAATAACATTTTATGTCTGTAAAGTAAATCATTGTGGTTGATTTACTCTAGGGCCTTCTATTAAATTGGAGGCAATGACCCAGCGGGGGTTCAAACTTGCAACCCTGAGATTACAAGTCGGATTTTCCGGGTGACTGTTGACAGGTCGGGAGAGGTAATTTTATGCCCAATGAGTGCTTGACTAGAAAGTAGGTACAACCTTACTATCAAACAGCAGTTGGAGGTGTGACCCAATTCACCTGTTTCAATTTTAATTTCCATCCACTGCACATCCCCTCATTCAATGCCAATACCTTCAGAAAAGTACTAGAGGTGACACGATTGGTTGAATCTACTATAAAACTGTAGAATTGACGGCCATTTTGGTTTTTACGGTGGTGCGGAAAGTATTTACCCACGGCGTAGTCTGTGTCACAGACTGCAAAAGATATTATCTAAATTGGTACTGTGTGAGCAAATAACGTTATCAGTCGCCCCATAGAGAATGTGTGTGAAAGAAAAATAATCTCAAATATCTCCGAAAAACGAAGGGGTTCTACATATATTTTTGCATCAGAGTGTCAGAAATTTTGTTCTCTTACGAGAACATCCCTAAACTGGGTCTGAACCTATAGAACCTTTTGAGAAAACTGTATATTTCTATCGGTAGTTTTTACACGCAATCTCTATGGGCTCTGATGAGCACCAAACATTTTCCCACGGTGCTACGTCACTAGGCTAGCTAATTTAATACGCACGCTCGTACTTTTGGCACCGCCGTATTGGTTTTATACACGTAATGAATAACATGTGAAGTATAATACACTTATTAAACATTTAAAATTTTAAGAATTTATTTTTCTGCCGAGCAATATAGGAGAAGAAATACAGCAAAAAATCATGAAACTCTGAAAACTGGCGGCCAATTTGAATTTATGCAAATTAGTTATCCTTCCGCCAATCAGGTTATGTAGTTCTATATAACGTATGAAGCATATTATACTTATTTAATGTAAAACTATTTGTTTTATGGGCTTCAACAGCTATTTAGATCTAGCTATACAACAAAATGAATGTAAAAACATAGACATTGGCGGCCATTTTGAATTTATGCAAATTAGGCGCAGTTCCACCACTTGGATTTTTTAGTATGTCATTCTGGGGACCTTATAGAAATGCATTGTGGTGAAAAAAATTCTATTGCAATTTTTTCCAGGTCATATCATATATTTCCCAGCCTATTTCAAACCCGGAAGTAACTTGTAAGCTTGGTCGGTCATTTCCATCCAGCTTCCAAATTTTGCACATCTTTGGAATTTTTGTAACACGTACTCATGTAATGTAATTTCTTTGTATTTAGAAGGGATTTAGATTAATATTTTAAGCATTGAAATCTATTAGACGGCCGGCCAAAGGACCAAAATATGACTTTTGACGGCGTTGTTTGTTACAAAGGTCCAACCTAGTGGATTCATACCACCATGGGATGTACATCAACGTATGGGGTGTTGGCCTTTCTATATTTTTTATTTTAGGTTAAAAAATGGCCAAAAAGGTCAAAATTGTCCAAAAATAGGTAAATCAGTCAAAATGCATTCCTTTCTTCAAATAATCTATCAGAACCTGTCAATTTACCTCCAAAGGAATCATATTTAACTGAATATAATGGAAGCCATTCCAATTTATACATTTTGGGGTCAAAATGGCCAAAAAGGTCAAAATTGTCCAAAAATAGGTAAATCAGTCGAAATGCATTCCTTTCTTAAAATAATCTATCAGAACATGTCCATTGACCTTCAAAAGATTCATATTTAAGTGAATATAATGGAAGTCATTCCAATTTTTTAATTTTGTGGTCAAAATGGCCAAAAAAAGGTAAAATTGTCCAAAAATAGGTAAATCAGTCGAAATAAATTTATTTCTTAAAATAATCGATTAGAACATGTCCATTCACCTTCAAAGGAGTCATATTTAAGTGGATAGAATGGAAGTAATTCCGATTTATAGATTTTGGGGTAAAATTGACCCCCCCCCCCAAAAAAAACGAAAACATTTGGCGTTACATCTCAAGAAAACGTCAATAAGTACATTTAGTGCTTGTCATTCTATTTTTCAAATTTTTAGATTAAAATGGCCAAAATATCAAAATTGTCCCAAAATGGTTAAATCACTAACATCCAAAGGTGTCATAATAAGTGGATAGAAAGCTATTTGGCTTAATTGACAGATTTTGGGGTTGAAATGACCAAGGTCATATAAGTGTTTTGCATTTTCATCAGGTGAAAAGAGTGGTAGCCATTAAACTTTACAGATTTCTGATTCAAAGTGGAATAAATGGGACCAAATTCATCCAAAACTGATCAAAAACAATTAAAATGGGTGAAATAACGAAACGTATCACTTTGTCCTACTCTGACATTATGTCTTCTTTTTGCACAGTATGTCAAACGAATATATGCGTGTACATACCACATGGTAAATAGACTGCTAGCCAATCATAGATTTCGGAGTCGAAATTTATCAAAATCAACTAAAATTGGACACCAATTAATAAAACGTGTGGCTTTGTCCACATTTTTAATTATTACCCTGTGAATTTATATAGATTTCTATTGAATATTAAATAGTTGTTAGGGCCAGGGTGTTGATTTTTCTAGATCTCGGATGCTAAGTTTAAATGAGCAAAATTACCTGACATCTATAATTAGCTAAATTGCTTTTTTATGATTTTTAGATTACATCTTAATATTGTAAAGTATATGGCTGTACATTAGAATAGCCAAATTTAGATATTGAATACAAAAAAAACAATCAAACTAATGTTTTTTGAAATTATTAGTCCACATTCTGATGAACACAAATTACGACACACATGTTATAATCAGTTTTATACCTTGAATTTTGATATGCAAGTTGATATTTGTCCTATCTGGTTCTAAATTGTTAAGTAATTCATTCCACCGAGAATTTAATCTAGGCTACTCATAAGGCTTTTTGTAAGTTTAGTATTATACACCATGATTTATCAAGGGTCTAAGCGTAGGCTGCTCTTGTTTTAATTTTGGACCTGGGTTTGATCAATATTAAAGCCAAAAAATTACCCATCAAGCTTGTCTCGTTCTAATGCTTAGGCCTAATACAAGAGAACCCTTTAATTATTTTGCTCAACCATGTCGGAGAAATTACATTTTGGACCATTTAAACCAAAAACTGAATATGCGGTAAAATTTTCCCATTTCGGGTTATTGCTTTACAAAATGCTCATTTTGACCTGTTAATTAAAACCTAACAAAATTAAAACAAAACACTCAACCGTGATTAGCATATTATCTATGCAGTTTAAAGAAACAAATTGCAGATATTTTCTCATTATAATTATGCATTAAAGCCCAAATGCGTTCTTTAGTAATTTTATCATTCGTGTATTCATAGCACTATGAGTAACCGTAAAAAGGGGGCATATTAATAACATTATAACAACTTTTGATTGCTTTAATTTCTTTATCCCCTCCAAGGAAAGTGCGTTATAATGGCCAACTCATTGTCAACTATAATGTACTCTGGTGACGCGAATTATGACCTGATTAACAATTTTGACAAATAGGGCAATAGAGCTAATCTTTCCATTTTGTGGTAAACTTCAAAGCTGAGGATTGGAATAGCCAATACTCTAATTTACTGATGAATTTTCCTTCGGGATGGATATTTAATGGATAACAATACATCTTAAGGACAAATTGCTGCATTACATTCATTTATCAATCATAGTTTAATTTGATGTTTTCTGACCATATTAACCATAAAACTTGAGATGCCCAATCTTGAGTTCATTTTGATCCTTAGCCCAATGTGACAACAAAATGGGTAAATTGGAATTATATTACCTTGAAACACATATGTTCTTATTAAGTTTTTAAAAAGAGGCCATTATGCCTGCTTTACCATATTTGGACTTTTTTTTACCTTTTTGGACATTTTGACCCCAAAAATGAAATGGCTAGCACTTTATTTACTTAATCATTGTCCCTTGGAAAGTAAATGAATTATGTCCCCTTAACCCTCGTCTTACCAGGGGTCTAGTGAACTTTGCTCCGGTGGGCTAAAATGCCAGAAGCTTTGGCAAAAAGCTTCCGAGTAATCATTTTCTCATGCTTTACCGTCAATGTGAAGGTATAGCACCTTCACCGGGGTTAGGGTATGCCGTCAAAGTCGAAGGTTACGGGGGGTGGTTGCCACCCAAAGATATTTTATGGTACATTTTTTAAAATTATTATGCAAAGTATGGCTCTAAAACTCTATATTTATGTAAAACTAGTCAATTGCCATCATTTAGAGCGGAAAACCGCATGAAAATCCGATATTCCTAACTTTTTTAGCGCAAAATCGGATTTTCGCCATTTTCTATGGAAAATCCAAATTTGGCTGACTCGTGGACTTTATGACAACACTGTGACGCCATACTAGGTCTGTTAGTACTTGTTTTGGTATTAATGGAAAGAGCAGGACCATAGCTATGCATTGGTATCAAAACCATAAACACCGGGTGCTTTATAACGAATTCTTGAACCCCCCTGGTAATATATGTTACAAAAAAGGCATGGTATATAGACGAGGGTATTTTGAGAAAAGAGTGTTTTGACTAATTTATTAGTATTGGAAAAATTTGAACTTGTTTGGCCATTTTGACCCTACAAAGTGTCAATTGAAATGGCTAGCACTCTATTCAATTAATTTTAGTTCTTGGGAAGTAAACTGTACATGTTCCCATTAAGATCGTTGAGAAAGGAAGGCATTATGACTCATTTATGGATTTTGGACAATTTTGCTGTTTTTTGGCCAATTTGACCCCAGAATATGTAAATTGGAAAGGCTATAGCATTCAATCCGGTCATTTGTGTTCCCTTGTGATGTACACCCACATGTTCTGATGAAAATTTTGAGAAAAGAAGGGCAATATGTTTGATTTACCTATTTTTGGACTATTTTGACCTTTTTTGGCCATTTTTTACGCCAAAATTAAAAAATTCGAATGGCCAACACCCCATACGCTATTGTATGTCCCATGAGGATGCGAATCCACATGGTTGGATGTTTGTAACAAATTGCGCCGTCAAAACTTTTTCTGAGCACTTTTTGCCTCAATGGCCGGCCGTCTATATTCTCTTGGGGCTGGAACAGTTACGATGCCGCATAATTATCTGTCGATTTCGGGACTTTATTTTTGAGACTTCCCCATTGTACTTGCGTATTTAGTAATTTGTTAAAATAATTCCCGGTCCTTACAAAACGGCTCCCAGTTCCCTTAAAAAAATAAGGACAGGAGCCGCTTTTTCTAGATTTCTGGCTCCCGGTCCAATTTATCTTATGGAAAGGCTTGTCCATCATCATTTCAATCCTTTAGAGAAGCTCATGTACTTGCTCAAGCTGTCCCTCAGCATAGTAAGTTAAATGGTTTGTTGGTCCGTTTTGAAAGTTGTGATGTGTGAGCAAAATTGTGGTCAACCTTCTGTTAGCTCTATTCCATATGCATTTGATATTGCTGGAGATTTGTAATAAACCACTCTGTAGTGGTTTTATTGTAATTCCAATGGGGTGTGGCCATTTTGTGACCCACTGACACACATGACCCTGATGATTTCTACGGAAGAAAGTGCACTTTATTCCGTAAAGTCTGCTGAATTCATCAGGGTCATGTGTGTCAGTGGGTCACAAAATGGCCACACCCATTCCAATGTCTTGTGTTGCACAACTGAAACAAAAGAAAATACACATCACAGTTGTGGAAATTTTTCCTGTGACCCCTTCAGACTGCTACATGCAATGGCATAGCCAATGGGGCCTAGGGGAAGAGTGTTCCCCTTGATAACAAAAAATAAAGAAAAGTTGGGGTGTAAAATCGGGAAATGTTTATGAAAAATCATGCAAAATCAGCTGTTTGGGGAAGTTTATTTCACTTCTTAAAATCAATGATAGTATCCATTTACTCTTTCGAACGGGCCAACATTTCCCCTGACCAGGCTTTCCCCCGCAGAACCACATGACTGTCTATGTCACCAGGTCCATAACATCTTAAGTTAAGCCTTTGGCCCAAAATGTGTTTCAGCTTCTTTTGGCTAAAAAAAAGCTATGTGTTGTGCTTTTTTAGTGTCGTCTGCAAGAATTGAAGAAGGCACATAGGGATTTCTTTGGTCGTATGTCTGTGTATGTGTGTCTGTGATCAAAATGTTAACCCTTAATATGTTGCACGCCGTATGAGTTCCGTAAGGGCTACGGTGATGTAACTTAGTGGAAAGGAGGGAGCGCTCGTCACGGGATGGGGTGACATGTTGGTGACCTCAGGTGACTTTTGGCCCCATTCACAAACTGCAACGGTGAGATTGCATGCCGTATGAGTTCCGTAAGGGCTACGGTCATGTAAATTGGTGGAGAAGTGGGGGCGGAGTGGGGTGACATGTTGGTGTCCTCTTGTGACCTTGGGCCTCATGTGACCTTTGGCCCCATTCACAAACCGCGACGGCAGACAACACTCGCGGCCCAGGGATCACGATGTATTTTTACAAAATAAGTTATAACCTATGCGGTATATTTTTCATTTTTGCAGTGGTGTTTTTAGAAATGTACAATATCAACAATATCATATGTGCCACTCCATTGTACCCCTTTCTATCTTCAAGGCATACAAAAGAAAATAAAATATAGAGTCCATATTCATGACTGGCACAATAATTTCAAAACCTGTAGCTCGACCGAGAAATTCTTGTATCCTACTCAAATCATCCAATATTCTAATATACTTGGTCAAAAGAATCATTGGCTCAAGACTCATCTGGGGTATACACAGATTGGCCTCTAATGAGCTGTACTTGACCTCTAACCCATTTTGTTCAAATTTACAAAGTCATTTCTACTTCATATAAGGTGCTATGATCACTGAAATTGCTCAAAAGAACCACAGACCCATGCTTTATATATAGGGTGTACACAGACTGACCTTCTTTACCTGTGACGTTCGACCCAATTTTGTATTAATTAAAAACATCTTTCAAATGCAATTTCCTTAGCAATTAATGTGCTATGATCAATAAACTTGATCTAAAGAATCAATGACCAACAACCTCTTATAATACCTATTTGACCTTTGACCCCATTCTCTCAAAATTTATCCGTCACTACTGTTTCTACAAATAATTCACAACGATCATCAAGCTTTACCTGGGGTGTACAGCGATTGGTCCTTTGACCCTGTTAGGGGTATTCTGCTGCTGGGGGATCTCGCAAGCCCACTTGTATTTTTATCCCTTGGCTTATAATTTGATATTCTTATTCAGTGGGCGTGGTTTATCATGTTAACAAGAAATTTGATTGGTTTAGATCAAAGCTCCGCCCATCCATTACTGGGCAATAGATGGATAGTGCGTGCAGCAATTACGCGGTGTAGCCTGACATGCGCAAAACACCGCGTTTATACTGCGCCTTGCATGTCGCGTTGGTACGCAAATGCAATTTACGCAGCGTGACGATCACGGCGCGATGACTTTGCATGGTTTCTTGGGTTGAAACATTTGTTTTCAAGAGGGGTGTAATTATTTAAATGATTAAAAAGGAATGATGTAAGAATATTTTTGACAAATAAATTATGTCAATAAAAAGCAAACATTACACAATTCTAAATAAGAATGAGAATAAAAGATGAGATTTTTTGTTTTGGCCATCTTAGATGGTGTCATAATGGATGGGCATCCAATATTTTATCGTGGTGGATACCGGCTGCGCCGGCATCCACCACTCAAAATATTGGATGCCCATCCATTATGACACCATCTAAGATGGCCAAAACAAAAAATCTCATCTTTTATTCTCTAATTGCAACAGCAGATTCCTTCTCTGTGTGTTTGGTTAGGTTGACCTGTTTTTGTATCTCCTGTCCAAACGCTTGGGCCAAATGCAGCCAAACTTGATCACCAGAACCACTTGCTCAAGGTTCATATGTGGTGTACTCCGATTGTGGTGAGAGTTCATATGGGCCGATGAAAGGGGCATTCTTTGAAAATCTATCCATTGGTTTTCTGACCACAAATCAAATGCTATGATCACCAAATTGGGTCAGTATAAGCACAGACCCAATGTCATATGAGGTGTACACAGATCAGGGTCAAAGGTTATGTGGGTGATTAAGGGGGCAGTCTGTCATTTTAGTCAGTTTTGGAATTTACTCCTGCCCAAATGCTTGGGCCACTTGTAGCCAAACTTGATCAGAGCCACTGATGGCCCAAGGTTCATATATGGTTTACACTGTGATGATAGAGGTCATGTTGTGTGAATCCTAATTGGGGTCAAAGGGCATGTGGGGCAATTAAAGGGTATTTGATGCAAATGAGCTGATTTGTCAAATTGTTTTACGATGGTGAGTGACACTTGGTGGATGTGGTCAACATTCAGTGTCAAAAAAGTTTGAAGGTCACTTCAAGGTCATTGAGGTCATTCAAGGTCTAATCATTAAACATGTGGAAGGATTGTGAAAATTGGTTGGTGTGGTCAACATTCAGTGCCAAAAATTGTGAAAGTAATTTCAAGGTGTGTGGTCATCCAAGTTCAAAACACTGCACATGGTTTTATGGTCATGAAATTCAGATGGTGTAATCAACATTCACTACTTAAATTTTTCAAGGTCATTTCCAGGTTATCTAGGGTCATCCAAGGTGAAATCATGGTCCAACACCACTGGCGAGTGCCAAATTGTGTTAAACGTTTTTCTATGGAGTGTGAACTGCGCATTACGATGAGATTGCGATTTATTCCATATTGAAATATGTGTTTGCACAATTTGGCACTCGACGACCCTCCCAATCACTCGAAATGCTTAGATGGTCATGAAACTGCATGGGTGTGGTCAACATTCAGTGCTGAAAAATTTTGAAGGTCATTTCAAGGAAAGACCTTATGTCGGCATGATTCATGTGTCCGTGTGAGTCAAACTTTTAGTATACGCCTTTTGGTTTACACTTTTTCAACTTACTGTAACATTTTAGTGCAGTGATGGATCAAGTTCATACTTCGTGTGCTTATACATTGAGATAAGTAGTCCTATGAGGAGGTTAAAGGTCATTCAGGAGTCACATTGGGTCATATTGCTCTAGTTCACTGTAGCTTTTTATTTAATGCAGCGATAGATCAAGTACATACTTGGTATGCTTATACATTGAGACAAGTGTCTCTATGGGGCAACAGATGGGAAGGTCAAAGGTCATTTGGGGTCACTTAGGGTCATTATATTTGTCTCTTATTCTATAATATAATTGGATGACCTATTTGGGACCACTGCCCTTATTTGTTTTTAATATAGCTTTCAATCGGAACTGACAGTATACATTAACAATGTGCATTCTAAATGTGATATTTGTGTATTTTCATTCACAGAAAACTATGCTGGTTTCGTTGAAAATGTTGGAAAGCAGCTTAAACGGTATTATTTGAACAAGATGTGTCAACTGCCATTGTATCCTTGGGAAAAGGGGCGATTTATTGACTTGAATGATATATATGTTCGCTTAGCAATGGACATTGAGATACCGAAACCAAGTAAACCGTTGATGGAGCGACTGGATTCATATCATAAAATTTTCAGTAGTGAAGAGACATGTGTGCGCTTTATATTGGAAGGCCGACCAGGATTGGGCAAGACCACAGTTTGTGCCAAAATAGCTTACGATTGGTCTCACCCCTTATCCAAATCACCTCTTGAACACATTAAACTACTCTTCATACTAAAAATGGGTTCAATAAATCACAAAAGTGATGTTGTAAAAGAAATACGCAAACAGCTATTGCCTTCTCTTGACGATTCTGAAACCCAAAACTTGCGGAAAATAATTTGTGATTTGGGGGAATCTGTTGTTATCGTATTTGATGCCTTTGATGAGGCCGATCCGAAGTTATTCAGTTATCAAGATATTGGCAGTGTTATGAAAACCATAACCTACAATGATTTGTGCAGTTGTCGGGTACTTGTCACAACGCGTCCATGGCGTGTAAGGGAGATCACTGATCTTGGCATATACCGACGTCTTGAGCTTCAAGGGTTCACCAAGTCAGATATCCTGGAATATGTTGGCAAATTCTTCTGTACACAAGATCCTAGAAGTATAACATTAGGTATGAAGCTTCAGAAGTGCATCAGAGAAAACAAGCTTCTTGTGGATGCATCTGTCCCACTCATAGCTCTACTAATATGCTGGTATTGGCAGACTACCGGTGGCAGGGAAGAGATACCAGATAGAATTGGCTGTCTGTATGATGACATCATTGACATCATGTACAATTCTTTGACTGATGATGAGATGCACCTTCTACCAAAGGTTTGTGTAAATTTGTTTCTTAATCTGTCCGAGATAGCAACGAGCATCTAGGGTCAATTGAAGTCATAAGAACATGTCTTTGATAGATTTTGATTGTCACTTGATGGTGGTGATCAGCAGGTCAAAGGTTTCTTTAGGAATTTGAGGTCAAAGTTCATCTGGGATCTTTGGGGTTATTGAAAATACTTGGAAAATGCTTCATGCACAGAAATGGCATAGTATTTACTTAATTTGCTTAGAATAATACTTGTGCGGTGGGTCATATGAGGTGTGCAAAGATAAGGTTATCAAAGTCACTTGAGGTCATTTGAAAACTTATTTTGCACAGAACTGGTGGGTTATTTATTACATTTGAACAGAATGACCCTTAACCCCCTGAGGTCTACCGGCCGATTTGATTGGCTAGATACACCAAATAACCCAATGTATAACCAATCAGAAACATGGTAAGAAAACCTTAATGTTTGTACAGATATATGATAGGTCTATTTTGATTGGTTACTCAAAGCTTATATCCTGATATATCAGGTAATGAGCCAATCAGAGATACTGTAAAAAAGGTGGTAGACCCCAGGGGGTTAACGGTGCATTTTGTGATCCTAGCACATTGAATTTTTATGTAGTAAGTTCATTATTACTGATCCATGTCAACTTGAGTTGTGGACGTTTCAGGAACGACTGTTCCTTTCATCAGCACTGAGATGAGACTGGTGGATATCCAAGTTTGGTTGTTGATTTTTCAACCTGGAGTTGCCAGTTGCTTCTCCAATCCTTGGGGATTTTTTCTCCAACAGCTCATCATAAATGTGTGAAAGAAAGTATTGGCCCTCGTCGCGGTTCATGATGGCGTCGCCCCGCTTACGGATTTCAATGGCCTCCTTAATCCAGCGTTTATATTTATTTTGCTCTGTGCCTATAACCTTACCCTCGTCCCAGCCTATTACGTGATTATTTTCTACAACGTGATCTGTGATAGCGGACTTGTGGATGGTAGACAACGATCCTTTCCTCGCAGCTCTGGTAATCACTGAAGTACTGACCTTGTCAACTTCCGCTTTATGTTCTTAAGGAGGATTAAGGAGGCCATTCAAATCCGTAAGCAGGGCGACGCCATCATGAACCGCGACGAGGGCCAATACTTTCTTTCACACATTTATGATGAGCTGTTGGAGAAAAAATCCCCAAGGATTGGAGAAGCAACTGGCAACTCCAGATTGAAAAAAATCAACAACCAAACTTGGATATCCACCAGTCTCATCTCAGTGCTGATGAAAGGAACAGTCGTTCCTGAAACGTCCACAACTCAAGTAAGTTGACATGGATCAGTAATAATGAACTTACTACATAATGGTTGGTATTCTGAAAGGGAGACTGACTTTAGACCTGGGTTTAAACCAGGGTTAGTCCTACAAGAGGGGACCTTTTTTCGTACAACATACTCTAAAAGTGTGCTGTAATGAGCGAGATAATTACTCATGGATGGACTGTTCCAGCCCATCCATTAGGAATTTTCTCACCTGTTACATTTAACTTTCACAGTATTTTGAAAGGAAAAAAGGTCCCCTCTTATAGGACTAACCCTGGTTTAAACCCAGGTCTAAAGTTAGTCTCCCTTTCAGAATACCAGCCAATATTACTCAACGATCCTGATGAACCTCTAGAACAACATTGAATTTTGTTTGATTCACCCAGATATTTGGCCTAATTTTACCAAGTGCATTTAATTGTGGGTGACCCGATCAACAACCTCGTCCCTAATTTACTCCATCAAAATGGAGAAGAAAGCTCATATTTTTCTCATTACCCAGGTGAAATTTTAGACCCAGGAAATATTTCCTTTTGATTTTATGAACAAAAACATCTCAAAAGTGTGGTATACCACATTTATCACCACGCACTGTCTATGGGCCAATTTAGTACACATTTTTGCTTCTACTATCTAAATGGCTGGGCCGATTTAACTCAAAATTTGTGATCAGTTGGTTTTGGTGATATGCTTCCATGTGAAGGGTAAAACACATGAAAATAGGAATCATGATCGGGACATCCACCTTTTAATGTTGAGTAAATCACAATCAAAAAACATGATTGCAGGATTGCATAGACTGTAATGAAATTCAAGAACCCAAAAGTAAGAGACAGATTCAAGAAGCATCAAAATGGTGGCTGACGATACCAAACATGGGTCTTTTCAATTACAGTTTTCACAAAACATTCTACTTGTTCACAAGTCTAGAAAAAAATTAGCGGGTGTGTTCTGATTGCCTCTATTTTGGTAACAATTGTTGTACCTGACATATTAAAGCTGCATTTTGTGATCATAGTGCATTCATTTTTCTTTATGGTTCACTAGATATCCTTGAGAAAAGGTCATCTCCAAAATTTCAGATGATTTTGACATTGTTTTTTGATGCTACAGTACAAGCAAGTGTTTGTGTCACAGTGCCTCATAGGCCACTGTGTTGTAATTTCTGTCCATTTACAGATAGAAAGTACAAAATTACAAATTTCTTTGGCACACATAGTATGTCCAACCAAGGGGGTGAAACCCATTCAAAACCAGTCGTCCGCGCTGGGCGCTGACATTTTGAATATTGCACGGAATAATTATTAGTTTGGGTGCTTGTATACACACATAATGTCAATTCGATACAAACAATCCGCCAAAATATCAGTTGTTGGATGTTGGGTGCTATTGGGTGGTTAAATTTTGTCCTACCCATGGCCACACAATGAATGAAAGAAAGTATTGGCCCGTCGCGGTTCTGATTGGCGTCGCCCCAGCTTACGGATTTAAATGGCCTCCTTATTCCAGCGTTTATATTTATTTTGCTCTGTGCCTAACACATACCCTAGTCCCAGCCTATACGGATTGTCACAAGTGATCGTTGATAGCGGATTTGTGGATGGTAGACAACGATCCTTTCCTCGCAGATTTGTAATCACTGAAGAGTACGACCTTGTCAACTTCCGCTTTATGTTCTTAAAGGAGGATAAGGAGGCAACAATCCGGAAAGCAGGGCGACGCCATCATGACCGGACGAGGGCCAATAATTTCTTTACCAACATTTATGATGAGCTGTTGGAGAAAAAATCCCAAAGATTGGAGAAGCAAATGGAAACTCCAGATTGAAAAAAATCAACAACAAAACTGATATCCTCCAGTCTTCATAATTCAGTGCTGAGAAAGGAAAAGTTCGTTCCTTAAACGTTCCAAACTCAAGTAAGTGACCATGGATACAGTATAATGACTTACTACCTAATGGTTGGATTCTGAAAGGGAGACTGACTTTAACCTGGGTTTAAACAGGGTTAGTCCTACAGAGGGGCCTTTTTTCGTATACAACATTCTTAAAAGTGTGGCTGTACTGAGCGAGATAATTCCTCATGGATGGTTCCAGCCCATCCATTAGGAATTTTCTCACCGTTACATTAACTTTCACAGTTTTGAAAGGAAAAAAGGTCCCCTCTTATAGACTAACCCTGGTTTACCCAGGTCTAAAGTGGTATCCCTTTAGAATACCAGCCAATATTTATCAACGAGCCTGATGAACTCTAGAAAACAACATTGAATTTGTTTGATTCACAAGATATTTGGCCTAATTTTACCAAGTGAATTTAATTGTGGGTGACCCGATCAACAAACCTGTCATAATTTACTCCATCAAAATGGAGAAGAAAGCTCCTATGTTCTCATTACCCAGGTGAAATTTTAGGACCCAGGAAATATTTCCTTTTGATTTAGAACAAACACAATAACAATCTCAAAAAGTGTGGTTATACCAACATTTTATCACCACGCACTGTCTATGGGCCAATTTATACACATTTTTGCTCTAATATCTAAATGGCTGGGCCGATTTTTAATCAAAATTGTGATCAGTTGGTTTGGTGATATGCTTCCATTGTGAAGGGTTAAAACACATGAAAATAGAATCATATCGGGACATCCACTTTAATGTGAGTAAATCACAATACAAAAAAACATATTGAGGATTGCTAGAGACTGTAATGAAATTCAGAACCAAAAGTAAGAGACAGATTCAAGAAGCATCAAAATGGTGGCTGACGGGATACCACAAACATGGGTCTTTTCAATTAAAGTTCACAAAAACATCTACTTGTTCACAAGTC
This sequence comes from Ophioderma brevispina, assembly GCA_023653785.1. NCBI lineage: Eukaryota > Metazoa > Echinodermata > Ophiuroidea > Amphilepidida > Ophiodermatidae > Ophioderma > Ophioderma brevispina. Next base: position 17,691 of record JAMKCH010085050.1, read on the forward strand.
TAGAAAAAAAATAGGGGTGTGTGTCTGAGTGCCTCTATTTGGTAACAATTGTTGTACCTGACATATTAAAGCTGCCATTTGGTATATAGTGCATTCATTTTTCGATGTTCACAGATATCTTGAGAGAAAAAGGTCATCTCCAAAATTTCAGATTGATTTGAGTGTTTTTGATGCTACAGTACAAGCAAGTGTTTGTGTCACAGTGGCCTCATAGGCCATGTGTTTGTAATTTTGCATTTACAGATAGAAAGTACAATTACAATTTCTTGGCACACCATAGTATGTCAACAGTGGGTGAAACCAATCAAAAAACCATCGTCGCGCTGGCGCTGACATTTTGGAATATTGCAAGGAATAATTATTAGTTTGGGTGCTTGTTAACACATAATGTCAATTCGATACAAACAATCCGCGAAAATATCAGTTGTTGGATGTGGGTGCTATTGGGTGTTAAATTTTGTCCTACACATGGACACAAAACAAGACAAATTAAAAAAACCAAAAAAGAAAAATTAAAAAAAAAACCGCCTCAATGAATACATCTTTCACCTAAGCGCGCATTGCATTATGAGGAAAAAAGAGTATTGAGAACAATGATCCCGGTCCCCTATTATACACCTGGCCACCTTAACACACATAATTTGGTACCCCCACTACCCAATAGTGTATATGCAAAGCGGCACCACAGTATGTGGAGAAGCGGAGGGCATCCATTGCTTTCTATTGTTGGTACTAGTGTTTTCTTTGTGGTCGAAAAAAATGCGAGACGGTGAATTCTAAAGATTACGTAACGCCTCTCTATCTATATAGAACCTCTTTGTGTTAAAAAATGTTCAAGATAAAAATACGAGGTTCTCAAATATGTCCTGACCCTCATCGAGATGCAGAAAAAGTGTAACATTTGCACAGGTTACCCTTCAAAGTGCGAGGGTCATGAGATGAAAGCACTGCCCCTGTAATCCACCCACTTAAACCTTTGACCCCAGCCAGAAGTGGACCTCTAGTGGGAATTTGTGCAGGTGTGTGTGGGGAGGGGGGCTGTGACACAACATGTTCTTGATTCGGGGTATTCTCCATCTCCATAATGCCAGCCTTCACTGAACAAAACTAAAAAGCTAGTGTGAGATTTTGAATATGTCTCTAACCAAAAACTATTGGCATACTACACAGAGTCTAAAAATTTGTTTCTCATATTGGCTTTTTGGAATCAAAAGACCTTTCCCACGTCTTTTAAAATGATATCTTCCAGGTGATATGCAAAGAGTGCACAATTCTGGAATACAAAACTATACAAATTACAGCATATAAATGTGCTACCTAGCCGAGTGTGTATGTCTTTTTAATAACAAAGTCATAGCCTATGCATCTCAATCTTAGCATTTTTTCAAAGGAGGTCTGTACCAGGATAATGTAATGATGAACCCAGTATTAATGCATGATAATTGGTGGAATCGATCACGGGACCTAACCTCAGCAGTGGATGGTTGTCCTACAGTATAACCATGCAAAGTTTGGTCATATTATTGGGGACTGGTTTATTGTCTACACTCTATACACTGAGACCATGCAGTGAAGGAATCAATGTTCAAAGAAACCCTTTAAGCGCACAAGCATTGGTGCTAGTCTCGGTATACAACCGTTTGGGGTTGGTACAGCCAATACAAAGCTTTATTGTTCCCCGCCAGAACGAGTGGCGGAATGGGACTATACAATGAGCCGCGCTGTCGTTAGGCGTTCGTCCATTCGTTCGTCCGTCCGTCGTAGGTGATAAAATGTTAACATGTTGTATATGATTATCTGGAGTTCCGTTAAGGGCGACAATGATGTAGTGTGGTGGAAAGAAGCAGGGTGATGAGTTCTCGACCGGACCGGATAGATTTGGGCGTAAAAATATGTAATTAAAGTATCTATTTGCATGTAATTTATGACAATTATCCTTATGAAGGCCGGTATAAAAGTTTTCTGGAGTTCCGTAAGGCATTATAATTGATTTACCTTGGTGGAAGGAATCAGGCTGAAGAGTTCTCTACCTGATTAGATTTTGGGGGCCGGAATTTTTGGGCCAATTGAGTATCAAATGAGCGAATTAATATGCAAAATCAGCGTAATTGCATATTTTTGACACTGTTACTTTGGATAATCAAAATTCCTGCACTGCATTGAAAGCCCATCATGGGCCACATGTCTTTTTTGCAATTTGAAGTATGGATATATAAATTTTTTGGCTTAGGTATGCAAATGAGCTAATTTAAATATGCGTAATTGCTGTATCTCGATCTGAACCGGTTACTTGGATAGGAAAATCACTTTCTACGTGAAGACTACTAGCCCATAAGGAGGGGGGGAGGTGGGGTGTTGGGGAGGGGATTAGGTAGGCGGGGTGTGGGGAGTGGGTGGGGTGTGTGGCAGGTTGGGGAGGGGGTGGAGGGTTGTAGCAGGGTTTTGGGAGGGGGTGTTGTGTTGCAGTGTGTTGGGGAGGGGGTGGGGTGTTGCATGTTGTTAGGGAGGGGGGTGTTGAGGGGGGTCGGGGAGGGTGTGTGAAGTGTGAAATGAAAAGTGTTGGGGAGGGGGGGGGGAGTGTTGGGGAGGGGGGAGGGTTGTTGGGAGGGGGGAGGGTGTTGCGGGGTGGAGGGTGGTAGGGTGTGGGGGAGGGGAGGTGTGTGGCAGGGTAGTGGGGAGGGGGGGGTGGTGGGTGGTTTGTTGGCGGGGTTGGGTGTTGAGGGGGTGTTTAAGGAGGGGGTGGGGTGATTGCAGTGTTGGGAATGGGTGGGATTTGGGGGATGGGGGCAGTGTTTGAGGGTTGGGGGGTGGGTGGTGCGGCGGTGTTGGGGAGGGTGGGGTTTTGCAAGGTGTGGGGGAGGGGATGGGGTAGGGTTAGGGTTGTTGAGGAGAGGGGGTTGGGTGTTGTAGTTGCATTTTATGCATCATAGGGGGGTTGTGATCGCGAAATTCGGCAGGGAACATATTTTATGCAATCGCCTTAAATACGAATTCGACTTGTTGTATTGTTAAGGGTGTTGAGGGGTGGTTAGGAGGGGTGGGGTATTGCAGAGGTTGGAAGGGTGGGTGGGATGTTGGGGAGCGGCGGGCGGCAGTTGTTGCAGGTTGTTGAGGGTGAGTGGTGCGGGGTGGTGTTGGGGAGGGTGGGGTTTTTGCAAGGTGTTGGGGATGGGGTAGGGTTTGCGGGTGTTGGAGGAGAGGGTGTGGTTGGGTGTTGTAGTTGCATTTATCGCATGTTAGTGATCGCGACATTCGGCAGGGACATATTTTAGCATCGCTTAAATACGACTTCGAATTGTTGTATTTCATCTATGTTCTAAAAAAACTATGTTTAATCAGATCCAAAAATTATGGGTTTCTCCTCGATACAGTTGAGTCAATAAACACCATACATTCAGGCAAGATTTTCTTCAAAGGTTAACGTTATTTTTGATTTTGAATGTTTGCTTGGTGTGTAGGGGATAAACAGGCTCTATCAGGATTTTTATTTGGTGTTCTTTCGGACTTTGGGATCAGAAAACTATGTCATTTGGCGGAGGAGAAGAGACCTAAAATTCTGGTTTGGACGATTTCAGCCAGACAATGCGGAGAGACTGACACTGAACACCGACGTATTATACCCATAACCACATTATATCAAAGGTAATTCACACATGTAATTTCAAGATGGACATTTATTTATTCTCGACAAAAAAAGACCATTGACTTAAACACGGTTCATTGTGTTTAAGATATGAATTATAAGTAAAATATCTTCAACAAATTATCATTGTCAATCATAGAGGTCAGTATTGAAAAAACCATATCAATGTCGCAGTTCAGAAAATAATGAAAATTGCTCCGATTTTGTTACATCTCATAAGGTGAGACTATACTGTATTGCACAAATACAGTATAATCAGCGTCCATAAATTGCGAGAAGAACTAAAGCTGAAGTTGTCTGTAAATGAAATTGCGAATTAAAACTTAATGAAGTTCAATATCGCCAATTGTTTTTTAACGGAAAACAAAAACCTATGTTTTCAGATTTGGCCCCCAAGTTTTGTTGTAGGTTAAAACCGTTTGATGTGATGAAATCTTGCTGAACCGATATAAACTTAACTGTGGTCTTACCAGCTATCTGGACTTTCTTATGGGAAATGAACCATATTTGCACTCGGTATTTTCTTTGTAATCTACGGGGTATCATTTTATAATTTTTCCCTTTTTTACATTATTCTCCCACCTTCTAGTGTTTAAACAACTATTTGGTGTACAAAGGTTTTCACTTCAAATTACTGCTCAAGACCATGTTACTTATTGCAAGCGATTCATCTTTGTTTAGCTCAAAATCGGCCGAACAGGATTTTTACGTCTCTCATCAAAATAGGCCATAACTTTCCTCCAAAGTCAAAATGGACCAAATAAAAGTTTTCTGAAAAGCCTGTTTATCCCTCTTTATACCCAATGCAAACAGTTTGAACCAAAAAATTCTTAAACTATTTTAATTATTTTTATTCTGAATGTAGGGTTTTATTGACTCACACGGTATGATGCTTTATGGGGAAACAAAAGCACACTTTTAAAACACGCCAAAGCATACGGTTGTAAGTTGGTTTTTGTTTGTTTTGTTGTTTTTTGTTCGGGTTAGCTATTTATTGGTCTATGTTTATTATTCCCAAATCGCAGTTAGTAGGCCTATAGTATTGTTTGTGATAGTTTACTAGGACATGGTAGGTTTCTTTTTTGAGGTATTGTAGATGTGTGTATTCTCTATTAACTGCCACAATGTTATAATTATATGTTAGTGTTATGGAGCAGTTGTCCTACGATATTTCACGGAGTAAAATATCATTACATAACTTTCTCCTTTTGACGGGTTTTTTGGACCACTTCAACCCACCTCCACAGACCATGTATCTTGGAAAAGGATTGATGAACTAACACATTTGTGTTGGTTACCAATGGATAGCTATGACCCTCCCAAGTCCTTGGATACCAAAAACGTACAAACATGCATTGTTTATGACAGTCATGTAAAAAATGCCAAAAAATCTAAAATTAAAAAAAAAAAAATGTAAAAATTCATGGTTTTTGCCATTTTTTCAAGCAAAAGTTGGATTTCTGGCCATGAGGTGTGTGTCAAAGTATGCTCAACATGTTCGTACTACAAATTAATCAACTAAAATAGATTAAAACATAGTGTAACTGTATCCTTAGTACAAAAAACTGGATTCTGCTGTAATTTCAATGGGAAATAGCTTTCATCGCCGCACGTGAGCGATTACATAACGCCGCATCATAACCGTAGGTCCGATTTTGTTCAAAAGGCGTCTTAAATCGAGCGCAAGCGCCTCAAAGAAAAAATTCATGCAGTTTCGGCATAGTCCGTACTTCACGAAGAAAATTCCGAGTTATTGATACCTTGAGGTAGTACATTTCGATAAACACTTGTGGAAAGGTACAGGATATTCTGAAAGAAAATGGTGTTGACTAGCCTATTTTGTTTTTTTACTGGCGGATTAACACACACTGTATTTCCAGTTTCGGGCAAAAACATTGTTAGTGTGATATAGCCTCCATTTGTGATTAAAAAAATATTCTCATTTTATTGAGAAAGATTTCTCACGGGAAAAGTATGTTTGTGTGTCAGGAAATGAGAACATGGAATTCACCACATGCTAAAGTTGGGAAAATGAGGCAAGCTTGTTGCAATGTTCAAATGCTGATAGATGATAAATGTCCATGAATTGCAAAAAATAACACAAAAACCGTTTTCTAAACAGTAGTTAAGGCGTATTGAATTCCGGTGGTTGACAAAGAGTAAATATGTGAATGTAATTGAAAATGCGGGGTACTTCGTCCCGGGTACGTAGTTATTATTCATGTTCGTGCTCTAATTATGACATTGCCAGGAAGGTTTGAATTTGTGCTATTTCACGTCAATTATTTATTCTTGGTGATGAAAAGAGAACAAAGGCCTACTGCCAAACAGTCAAGATCGATTTAGATTACGATTCTATTCATTTGAAGAATTCCTAAATGATCAGTTTTTTTGGTGCAAAATTTGTGACTTTGTTCAGCAAAGGACTATCGTGTGCAGGCCTTGATCCGCCGTGGGGGCGGGCTACGTCCAGGGCATGTCATGGTGCTGGGTTTACACATGGGTGTTAATTGGGGTTAATTCTTCAGCAACATGGTCATTCACGAGTACTGTGTTATGCAAAAATTACAATTTTTGTGTCAATAGGGATATGAAAGCCTGGGTAAAATACAAAACGATGCCCACAAAACCAAGTAATAGAAGCCTATAAATGCTCGTATGCCGGCTGACATGACAATGTTTTCAAAACGGGGGGGGGGGGGGGGGGGGGGGGGGTTTAAACATGTCAACCATGATACATGATAAGGGAGTGTACGTGAAAAACGATGGTCTTACGGGTGATGTATTATGTAAATACAAGGGGATGAGTTTCATTTTGGTCATAGTTTACTCAAAAATTCTTGCAAATAAACACACCAACAGAAAAACAACCAGACAGGAAAAAAAAAACATTTAAGTTGTACTTTAAGCATTTTTTTCCTGGCACGTGTAAACTTGATAGTGTAATCCTTCATTATAAATAATTGTAGCAGGCTCGTTCATCTAAACAAGTAACACGATTTCATCATACAGGATATTCTGGATAAAAAATACTGTAAATTTTGGGAAAATATTTCCTGTTAATAGTGTATTTTTAAAATGAAAACTGAAAAGGGCCATAGAAACCTATAATAATTATTCTTTGTTTTAAAAGCAAGCAAAAATACACGATTATAACATAGGGCAATAACTAAACTGCCCTGTGCACAGCGGGATAACAAAATCACTATCTTGCACGCTGATCTGAGCAAGACACACAAATGGGGAGCACAAATAACATCACACACTTTCAATGGTATAACTACACACATGCTTGCTTGATACAATGAGACATTGCCAAAAAACAGGAAGTCAATTTTTCTAGCAACAGTCGGCAAATTGAGCAAATGTCGGCATATGGGAGTAGTTCTATTGTTGAGTGACATTATTCAACTTTAAGAAAAATAATATGAAACGTTTTACAAAAATAAGTCACAGCTTCAAGAATATGGTTCAAAATAGGTACTCCGTGAAGATAAATATCTTAACACAACGCATGCAGCAGGGGTGTGTCTTTTTTCAGCGGTGCGATTGGCTGGGAAAACTATACACACAGGACTGCTGATTTAGTGAAAGTTTCACTTGTGCCTGGTTCTTGCAACATGGATCTGACAAAATGGTTTACTCTATTGTTTGTACAAGGGGACATTCAAACGTGAAATGTGGTGACATGGGGTATAAAATGCACAATAGGGATAATGTGGTTACTCTCACACACACATGTAAATATACAGCAATTACAGCAAAATACTGTAGAATAATTAGAAACAGCCGTATTTAGCTGTAAGTAGTAAAAGCAAAATCACCTCAAAGTTTATGAATTTTCGGCATTTACTGTAAAACAATATTTCTATAAATTTACGGAAACTTCTGGCAGCGAAATTTCATTGAGTGTTTCTGAAAACAATTAGAAGTTTTGGGTCATTGCGGAACTTGGTACAGCTATTTTTACAGAAAATTTGCCCTCAGATTACGGGGGATTCTGGAAATTTCTGCCAGAAATTTCGAAATTTCCGTAAATTAACCAGTTTAATTTTTGGATGATTTTTTTTCATTGGCGCGTAATGTAAAAGTCCAAAATTCAAAATAAGGAAAATTGTAAGAGTTCAAGAGGGTCTTTTCCTTATACAATTTTTTTTTTTTTTTTTTTTTTAGATTTAAGAGAACATATTCGTAAATGATTGTTCGTTAATTACAGAAATTTAAGATGTAGGCCTATGTTCTAATTTTCGCAACATGATGCCGAAGTTGTTTAAGGGTGAATTAAACACCGATTTCGGTTTTTAAATCTTTCCTTCGTCACAATTTTTAATATTGATTTTCAAATATTATTTTTAAGAGAGTATGACAAAATATTGATATTGCCGTGGTCTCAAGTTTGGTTTGGGTAAGGACGGACGTGTATACGTGCCTCCGAGAATCTGGAAGTAGGGCCCAATCTATTAGTGATTTTTGCCGAAATGACCCATAGGTATACCATGCAGAGATTTAACGTATGACAATGTTTTGTTATGCTATGTTTTCTTCAAATTTTGACCTTTTTCGCAAATTTTGAAAATTTTGGCTTCAGATTGAGGAGATTGGACTTAATTTTTCAACATATTGTATAAGATTTGGAAAAAGATTAACCTACCAAAATTGACATGAAAAAAGGGTCGTACCAGAAGACTAAAAATGAGGCACATGCTCAAGAAAAAGTTAACTGTAACGAGATAATCATGATAGGTATAATGCAAATATATTCTTAGCTTTGCTCCATTTTTCATTCTCCCATATGTGATTGTAATACTACTGATACGCACATGCCGCCTATATGATTTGTTATTTCGATTAAATCTAAAAATTGGCTTAAACGTTATTTGTTGGTTGGATCTCCAAGCTAGACTTATTATACACATAGGCACACACATTGTTGCACACATATGGGATCCAGGCCCGTATATACGCAGGGGGCGTGCGGACGCACGCCCAAATTCCACAAAAGGGCCAAAAGGTCCACTTTTTGCTTAATTTGTTGCTAAAAAGGTCCAAAATTTAGAGAAATTTTGACAAAAAGCCCATCTTTGGTGATGAGATGTTCAAAAAGTCCAAAAAGGACCAGGACCGGGGGGTGATCCACTTTTACCAAAAAAGGTTCACTTTTTTGAGGTCCCGCAATGAGTAGGCCTATATTTACATTAAACCTAGGCCTATCATGATTATCTCTTTACAGTTTATTGTTTGAATCATTACAGCCTATTTGCCCATAAATAATTGTCTGCTTTCACGCCCTTAAAAGGCGACGCCCAGGGCAGTTACATCTATAGGCAGCATTGTGATTTGGTTCGGAGGGGGCAAAAGCGCGGTCAGGGAAAGTCAGCCCGGTCAAAAAAAATTCGTCCCGATTGGAGGGTAGTATAGTGTCCAAAACGACTGATTTTGGCTCTAAATTTCACGATTTTGCCGCAATGTCTTCCAAGGGGAATGCCCCCCCGTATTGTACCCATGATTGACTAAGTCATGGCCCCAGCTATGCAACTGAGGGGGTCTTTGGGAGTGGGAGTTCTTTGGGCTGGCCCATTGGCAGTAAATTTTCATAGCTAATGTTGGGGGGAAAATCTTGATAGCTCTTGACTTAACACATTTGAGGCAGCTTGAGGCATAGTGAAGCGAAAAGTGACAGCGAAAAGGCAAATAAAGGAGATGACTTGGAAAAAATATTGCAATGTCGCCCGGGAATGTCGCTGATGTTTTGCATCATGTGAATAGTGATCAACCCGTTTAGTGACCGCTCCCGCTCAAATCAGCTACGCGCGGGCAACCGCTAGTTATTAGAATTGGGAACTTTGTGAAATCCTTATATAAGGAGAGATTGGAGAGGTTAGATTTGCCAGCAGCCACCCAGTAACAAGAAGCTAGAAGTTAGAGCTAGATTTGATCTGCAATAAATGGCAGACCTGTACATTACATAGTGCCAGAATTTATTATTTTGGATCCTACCATACCTTGAAAGCTGAACTGTTTACTATCATCTTTTAAGCCAAAAGAGTTTCAGTTTTGGAATCAAAAAGGGATTCCAGTTTGTGGTCCTAAATGAGGACATTAACAGCAGACTGATGGTGGTAGAATACCTGGATTGTATTGCAGAACATTAGTGTCGTTGAGGGACAAAATTGATGGACAAAATTACCTTCAGGACTTAGAAGATTCCCATGAATTTTGTTACCCTTGGAATATTATTGCATGCTGTCATTTTGGAGTCTTCGCTGTGAGGACAATCATCGTTGAACTGCAACGCTTCTTTTAATTGTGGACATAAGCTGTCACTTCTGGAAGAACTTTGTATAAGACTAATTTTGTTGACTGTAACATTGAATTGTACATGTAATTTTGTTTTGGACATTCCAAATTCTTGAATCAATCTGAATAAAATCATTAAATCAGTGTTATATTATAAAATTCAAATCACTTGTTTGTGTTTAAAGGGTATTTCTGACCTTTGACGTCCACAAGATGTCATAGCACCTAGCTAGGGTAGCTGAGGCATAGGCCTAGCTAGGCTAGCCAAAGCATAGGCCTAGCAAGGCTAGCCAAGGTGTAGGTCTAGCTCTACATAAGTTGGTACATTTATAAGTGATTCACAATGAAATTCTACTAGCCTTTTTAAGCTTGCTATTTACACATATTGTAGATAAAATGCAAATCATCAAATGGAATATTGCTAATTTGTTTCCTTTTTTCTCTACAGACTGCCATTATCAACCACCTTGGACAACTTGCTGCAGAAGGTTTGACTCCAACCACAACGAAGATTGTATTTACCCAGAACGAAGTCAAGAAATCATGTGGGGAACAGGTTTTGGATCTATCACTGAAAATGGGAATCATGTGTGTCAAAGGTCAACAGTCCCAGCAGTTCTTCCATAAGTCGGGACAGGAGTTCTGCTGTGGAGATTATATTGCAAATAATCCTGAGAAACTGTCTTCTTACTTAGAATTCGTAAAAACAACCAAAGATGCCCTACGCGTAGCTGTTGTTTTGATATTTGCATCTCGATTCAAAATAGCTGCAACAAAGATTGTGAAAAAATTGTTGGAAATATTCCAGTCTGATATCAACCACATATTTCACTCTATTACAGCGAGCAACTCTCAGTAGATGACACGAGGACAATTCAACAGTTTATTGAATTGTGTTTAGAGTGTAACTTTGAAGCTGACTTAAAAGCTGAGCTGACTCCAATGATGGTTGATTTATTTATGGACGGTCAAGTTTTATTCAATGGAATTACATCAAAATCAGCCATCTCCCTAGCCTATTGTATGACTCACTGTAATCCTGACGATATTCGCTATTTCACATTATGCCCTGTTGCACACGCTAGTGATCCATTCATTGATCGTGGACCAACCGGTAAAATATTGAAAAATGCTCTGCAGAGTATGAAATCACTTTCACATGATAAAATAGAAGAATAGTTAACAAGTTTAAAGTGACAAATCCAAATTTACATGAGCAATGGAATGATTTTTACCCTACCATGTTAGCAGCTTACATTCCCTGCATTCAAGCATGGCAAGGACAACCATCATCATCAGAAACAAACATTCTACCTATCATACACACCTTCAAGCATGTCAAGTTAGAAAGACTTGATGTAGCCTACTTTAAACTTGGTAATCAATTTGATTCTATTTTAGAATGTGCAAGTGGTGGGCATATGCAATATCTAGAGCGGATGTCAGCCCAGTCAACTGCATTGACAGGACAACAAATCACAAAACTGTGTAAGTCTATTGATAAGATGCCATTGTTGCAATTACTGAATATCTCAAATAATGAGTCAGAAGTTGGACAAAGTATCCCAATCTTGGCCAGGAACATCAGCAAATGTCCGTCATTGCAGGAGTTGAATATGTCCGATATGTCTATACCAGCAGACGACATGCAAGCATTAGCATTGAGTTTAACATCACAGCTAACACTGTTGAATATTAGCGGTAATGGGATGAATAACAAAGTCGCGTCTTGTCTTATTAATAAGTTACCTCAGACTTTGGTAGTTCTTGTTATCAGTGTTGATAATCTCAGCCGTAGTAAACACAATGAATTATTACAAACATTATCACACAAACTCACGCGTCTACAGGCCCTGTGTATCGCCGGCAGCCATTATGTAAATGACTTATTAAAACACGCAGGCCAAGTATTGACAACATGCAATCAGTTGAATGACCTCACACTGCAGTCTAGTTGCAATGAGTTGATTCCTATGGATTGTGTTGAGATATTCACAGAGGCAATACAACAAGCTAGGAATATAAAGTTACTATCGCTGTATGGAATATTTCTAGACAAGGAGGGATTTGAAAGATTGATGCAAGTTTGTCAGGAGAAACACTTAAAGATATTGAGGTGAGTACCGTACAATATCTCCACACAATACAGCAAATAAAGTTGGAAGGTGAGTCAATAATATGTTACTGTATATGTAAACTGATTTTAAGTGGGGAGTGTGGATTGTTTGTGTATTGTTTATTTGTGTTCACCGCATCGATATATTTTTCCGAGTGTGTATAACTGCCATATATCGCCGTGTACGTACTGCATAAGAAGTCAATTATGAGTACAATCGAGTATGTTCAAAACGTAACATCATTTGACTTTATTCTTTAGCTTCATACATACTGATACACATTCATCAATTGCTTGACTAAATCTTGGCTCGACTCAAAACCTGCTATATTAGGATTGGGTGCCAAGTAGTAACTTGTTCTTGACACAAGAACATAGTACATTAATTGTATTGGTGTAGAACCGATAATTCATGGTCACTCCTTTACAATAAATTTCTGCACTTAATTTTCCAGCTGTTCACTTACGCAGAGTTATATACGATGTTGAACTACACACATAAAATGAAACCAATAAATTGTCCTCATTTTGTGCATATTTTCTTGATTGAAAGATCATTATATTGGAGTTATGTAGTCTTTTGTAGAAATATGTCAAGACAGTCTTCATATATCCACAGGGCACTATCTAACTTAAAATGCTAACGTGCATGATTAAAAGAATTCTATTGCTATATGCGGCACAGAAATGTCCGTAAACATGCAACAGTTTCTTCTCACTGTCACTAACAGATACTTTCCATTGCAGTCTCTAGCAAGGAAGCTCGGTCAACCGGTTGCATATATAGGAGGGTTGTTTAAAAGCAATAATCCCGAAAAGGGATCATTCTAATTACCAAATAGTAGTATTCTATTCTTGCAACCAAGTTAGTCGTGCGTTTCTGTAAACAGCCACCATCGGTTCAGTGCATATTGCTGTTGAAGCGTCCGACTCCTGTGCGAATCCGATTTAGGGTGACCCATTCCTTGCGTGGACGATTGCTACCAGGTGGTTGTTCTGTCATAGGTGTAATAATGAGTTGGTCTGGTCTTGAAGTATCTAGTCGTGCAGGCAGTATTCCATGTCTGTGATATGTTGAATGGGGAGCTGGAGAGTTTAGCAGCGTGTCGACAGAAAGGGCAGCGAGAGCACAGTCTCTGTCTGCCAAGGTGGTGTGATTCTTTGACGGTGTTAGCAGCAGGTGCTTGTTGTCCAGCAGGGCTAATTCACTAGTTTGTGCGTGTGGTGTTCTCTCCGAAGCACTGCAGGTGCAATTCCTGATAGCCGGTGGTAGAAACTCAGATGGAGTGGGACGGAAGCAACCAGTAATGGTTCTCAAGGTCTCGTTGAGTACTGTGTCTTTATGTGACAGCTGTTGCACCATGCTGGGGCGGCATATTCAGCAGCGCTGTAGACCAGAGCCAAGGCGGTGGTGCGTAGAGTTGTTGGGCTGGCACCCCATGAGGATCCAGCAAGTTGGCACAGGAGGTTATTCCTCAAAGATACCTTGGCGCATACGGACTTGCGGTGCTGCTGATAAGTAAGCTGCCAGTCAAGCTTCACTCCCAGATAAGTTGTTGTCGGATTGTATGGCAGAGGCGCTCCATTGAGGTTGATTTCAATCTGGCGATGTGCCTCTTTGGTGTTGAGATGGAAGGCAGTAGCGGTGGTCTTGGCTTCACTCGGCTTCAGTCTCCAGGTCTTGAGATATGCTGAAAGTAGGGCCATATCTGCAGTAAGTGTACTTTCTACTTCTGTCCAGTTGCTGTCCGTTTGGAGAAGGGCAAGTTCGGCATAGCCTTTTTGTCTAGATGTTGTTTGAGGTAAATCGCTGATATACAAGTTGAACAGCATGGGAGCCAGTACAGATCCTTGTGGTACTAGTTCCTCAGACGACGCAGACGGGATACTCATGCCCATCACTGGTCTGGAGAATAAAGCTACGGTTTGCAGCATGTTACATATGAATGTACAAGGGTGAAAATCCAGGATGGTCCTGAGAAGCTTGAGTGCCCAAGCCTGGTGCCCACCCGTGTCGTAGCTTCAGTAAGAGCTCCACCAAGATGACATCTGCTTTATGACGCTTTTCAAAGCTTTCCTCAATATCATTTGTAAGTTTACAATCTGGTGGACTGTGCTCCTGTGCAGCAAAATCCTGCTTGTTCGTCAGGCAGTTGGGTTCGACGAAGAGCTCCAGCCTTTGGGGGGGGGGCCCCCCAAGGATATCCTTTCGAGGAGTTTGAAGGAAACACCAGAGTTGATATTGGGCGGTAGTTCCTAGGGTTGTAGAAGGCTTGTTTGGTTTGGGGGTGCGATGTACCCACTCGCACGCCCCTCCTCCAGTTCTTGGGTAAGGACTGGTTGGTAAGGCAACATGGTAGAACTCCTGGAGCCATTCAAGACATCGTGGGCTGCATTGCATCAGGAACTCCACTAGTATCTTATCAGGCCCCTGGGCCTTTCCACTCTTTAGTTGGCTGATAGCAGCTAAGCTCATCTAGTGAGGAATGAAAGGACCCCGTCACGCCGGGAGCTAGACGAGTTTGGATGATCTCTTTTTTAACCAGAGCGAGTGTGATCCGATCATGGCCCTTGAAACGGACCATTTGGAGGAGGTTGACTCAGCGATTGAGTTTGCCAGTCACTTGACCATTTCAATGTTTGGAAATTCTGAAGGTGAGGTTGGTTTATTAGGTCTTCCAGGCCTTCCTGCTGAGTGAGTTGAAGTCAATTTCCCTGAACGTACTCCTCCAGCGATCACGGCGTTCCTGTCCAAGCAGTTTGTCAGATCGAAAGCCTCGAGTTCGGAATTCAGGAAATCATGTAAGAGTACACATCTCATCCCAGGGGGGATATAACTGCGATGACAGCACATGGGATGGTCTTTTTTCTATATTATAAAAGAGTTTACACAATGCTTTTTACGGAATGGGTCAAGGTGAAAAAGGTTGGTGTCGGTAGTTTGGGCCTTCTGAATACACGCGCTAGCTGATAGTTCTTTTTACGAACGCGAACAAGAAAGGCGGACAAAAACGGGGGAAGGGGGGAAAGAAAAGAAAAAAGAAGGGAAAACAGGGACAACTAAAGGATGAAAGGCGAAGAAAGAGGAGGGAATCAGCCAAGAGCGCAAAAACAACAAGAAAGCCTAATATGAAGAAAACAACAACAACAAAAAGTCTAGACAGCATAAGCAAGAACAGAAAGTCAAACGCCCCCCCTAACACGTCGCCCGCCCCCCCGCACTACTTTATTAGAAAAACACTACGCCGCCCAAAGCGTGGTGAAAAAGATACCCACCCCCCCCCCCCCCCCACACAAAACTTTGCCTTACCCAAAAGTTTCTCCAACAGCTCGCCGAGGTATTTTTGCTGGACAGAAACAGGCAGAAAATCGGCGACATAAGGCACTGACCTAGAGAAAAATGTCAATCCCGAGCCCATAAGTATCGTTAGCAAAAGAACGTGTAGCTTAAATTGTAATCCGGACAGGTTATTACAGTTTTTCTGGTGTTTTTTAATACCTGTCGTCTGGGATTTACTCTCATGTGGCCCTGCATCACTAGCCCAGTAGTGATGCGGGCTCCCCCTTGTAATTCCACTCTCCCGTATGTCACAGAATTTTCCTCATTTTTTTCTGTACTCAGGGCTTTTTTCTCGGGTGTCTTTCGACCTTTAGATCCCGAGTTATCAAGATTTTTAGATTCTAGACCGCCATCTTTCCGTAGATCGTTCCTACAGTAATTAAATAGCTTCCGGTAAATCTTGCACTTACGGGTGGCCTTTTGCGCCACCCGGAGCGACTTTTATTATTGCTTTTCCTTTTACAGTCATGGCGGGCCTGTTGGGTCTATTTTCTTCGATTTTATTTTCCTTATTTTTTTGTCTTGTTTTGGACTCTCCTTCCTTATTTTTGACCTTAGGAGGGGTGGAGGGTCCTCCTCTGGCCCTCTGGAGGGGGTGGGGTGGTCTGAGGGGGGGGTCACTTGGGGCTTCGTGTTTTGATTTTTTTCTAATCCTGGGACCCCCCTGGACAAAATTGTCTCCATGGGGGGTTCCTTTTCCGACCGGAAGGGACCCCGTATCTTGGTTGTTTTTGCCCGGAGGGATTTCTAACCTCCCTCATTGGGTTCAGGGGGGTCTCCTGACCCGGAATAGGTCAACTTCCGGTGACCGGAAGTGAACCGGAAGTTATATTTTTTAGGTCGGGACACCTTTTTTTGGCCCCCCTGCTCTTCCTATGACCTTCCATGTGGTCTGAGCCTATTCTTGGGTTTTTGTAGGACTTCTCCCTCAGGGGTCGTTGGGATCTAATACTCCACCCCTGATTGCAGGGTCTGGGTGGTATTAGTTCACCACCCCAAACAGTAGGGGTTGTTGGGACCTTATACACCACCTCCTTTTATAAGGGGGTGGGTATGAGTTCTCCTCTTTTCCTACAGGGGTCGTTGGGAAATTAATACTACACCCTGATTACGGGTCGATGGTATAGTTCCCCAAACCCCCCAACCGGATAGGGGTTGTTGGGGCCTCCTACACCACCGCCTTTGCTAGAGGAGTGGGGTAGGGTCGCCACCCTCCTTACTGGGGTCGTTGGGAATTAATCCCCCTCCCCGAGTACGGGGTCTTTAGTATTGGTTCACACCCCCGCCCCAGACAAAAAAAATAGGGGTTAATGGATGCATTATACCCACACCCCTTTTATAAGGGGGTGTTTGGGATGAGTTCTCCACCCCCTCCGGGGTCAATGGACACTAATACACCCCCCCTTTTAAGGGGCCGCTGGGTATTAGTATTAGTACTCCACCTCCGTTTGGAAGGGGAAGATATAAGGAGATCCTTCCAGTCTGTTATGGTCCTTCCGAACAACCAGGTCTATAGACTGATGGGGTCGCAGCTTGTCCCAACGGTCGAGAGATGCCCTTCTACCCTAGGGTAAGCTTTCCCCATAGGCTCTTTGAGATAGGTAGGGGAGGCCCCTCTCCCTGAGGTCCGTGAATGAGGTTAGACCCCTCCTCCCACCCCTTTTTTTTTTTTTTAAGCTTGTTTATTTCTTTGGTTTTGGTTTTGTTATTTTTCCTTCCTCAGCTCTTACAGAGATGGAAAACCAAGGCAACAAGGAGAAAGCTAAGAAAGGAAATGCGCAAATGTTCCGGTTCCTTCCCAGTGGATGAGATGGGGGGTGGAGCGCGGAGGGGGCGGGGAGCGGGGGGGGGGGGGCGTGCGGGGGGGGGGGGGGGCACCCTCCACACCCTATGTTGCCCTATGCAGGACATGCACCAAGGAACATGTGTGAGCTGGATCAGAACTGGAAGATAGCCAATGGGACTTGTTCGATGACCGAAAGGAAGAATTGAGAGCAAAGAATTGATCTCTGAGGCCAATCTGCAGAAATCTAAGACTAGTAAACCTTATGGTGAGTCAAGGACGCTCCACCCCCATCTTTGGGGGCGTTGGGAGTTGGGGATGGTTATGCACCACCCCCGCACATAACGGGGTCGTTGGGCATTAACCTGAGAGTGCAACCACCATGCGAGGGGTCGTTGAGGCAATTAGGGAATCTCTTTCCATCTCGGCGCCTTCAGGGTCGGCAAGACGTTGTGATCGACCCGCCATTCGAGAAGGGTAGATCAGTCCTCTCGAAGAGCTGTCGTAAGTATGACCCCTGCCCTCTTCACCCGGACCATAGTACGTCCATAGCGCCTAGAGATCCACAAATCTCAACCGGCGGGGGTTTCAGCGGCGTTGACTTCGGACCAGACGGGTAGTCACATTCATGCTCCTCTGATGATGGGATCCCCTGCGAGGTAATGGTCTGCCGAGACCCCTTTTATTGGTCCAGGTTCCTCCAGACTCATAGATGGTCGAACGTTGGCGATCGGGCATATGGTCGCAACCCCGACCACACCATCGACCGTCCACTTCAGGACGGGGGGAATCCTCACCAAAGTGACATTACCGCTTCAGAAGGTAGTCAGGCCCCCGAGAACTGTCCAGTGCGTGCATTTCTTGGAGGAGGATCGCAGTTAATTTAGTGTTTGTGTAAAGTGTTGATGAGTTTATTTTTGCCCTAGTGAGACCTTCCACGTCAGTTGAAGACTGAAAGCCTCTGAATTGACTTCGGTGATGCCTGCCCAAATTGGGCATGTGTTCCAGTCTGAATCAGGTTGTGTCTGTCCTCGGACGGGGATATAAAAAAAGACGGTGAGATAAAAAAGAGTTAGAAGACAGTGATTAAAAAGACAACAGATGGTTGTGTAGCTCAGTTGATTATCATTGCCTGATCAAGATCAGTTTCTGCTCACACGAGGAGGTTGATAATCTTGAACCCCAATTCACTGAATCCGATTATCTGCAATTTACAGGACTTTAGTAAATCAAAGGATGGAAAGATTTTTCAACATATTCAGACAAAATGATGGAACTGAAAACCCAGCTTAACTGTGCAAATCTTGTTAGAATGGGGTAAAAATGGATCAACTTAGAAAATCTCTCATTTCTTCACCCCCCCCCCCCCAAATTCATCATTTTTTCAGCATAGAAACTAGAAACTATGCAGATTATGAAAACATCAACTGTGTTACAGTTGGATAAAAAGTCAGGGTCAAATTTTGTGTTTCTTCATGCACAAGTTTTTTGATACACCCTGTATGTAGTCTGTAACATGAATATTGATGACTCTGAAAAGAGTTGTGCTCACTATTGAAGATTGCCTTGACTATATACAGACGAGAAAGTAGACTGCCCAGGCTTTAAAGCGGCACTGGCACATTTGCTCTCAAATGATAGTCTAGGCTATTGGAAGAACAGAGATATATTTTACACATAAAAATAACATACCCCAAAACAGATAGGGACATTGATATGAGGATAAATACATCCAGGTAATTTGTAAGCAAACTTTTAAGTTTTCCATAACTTTAATCAACAAATGTGTATATTACATGAATATTTTGACTCATACTCACTGATATTAAAACCACAAAGGTTATAGACCGATCAAACAGTGTGCATAGCGTGGAAAACATGCATACGGTGTGCATGTTCTTGTGTTAAATGCCATTTTCGTCGTCTGCTGAATTTAAATTATAAATCGTTCTGTTTACCCATAAGGAAGCTGATTTGGTCTTAATCATTTCGGGTGAGGGCTTTTGTATATAAAGGCTCTATAACCATGCTAAAATATTGATTTTGAAAAATCTTGAGGCGCACTATTTTTTCAACTGGCCAGGGTCTCTTTAATTGCCAGCTTTCAAATGGTAGCGACTTCAGTGCTGCTAATCATGTACCTATTTGGAGTGACATGCACGTTTAAGGACCATTTTTTAAAACCAACATACATTCAAACAAGTACTTTCTCTTAGAAAATGTGGTTTCACTCATAAACAGTTCATGTAACATTGAAACCTGAATTGCCCCACAGTCCAATTCTGAAAAAGAATGTGAATTTTTTAAGTATTTTTTACTACATCATACATGTATTGAACATCTAACTTGATGTTAATTGGTGACAAAATCTTTAAAACAATCATGGTGTATCATGCAGACTGTGCATTCTATGGACAGCTCCAAAATGGAGGCTGAAGTAAAACAACATAACTTGTAGAAATTTTTAAACTGGATTTTTTTCAGATGAGCAGAAGAGAAGCTTGTTTAATATGTGTTTCACTGAGTTCTGAGTGTCAGTTGTTTTCTTTTAAACTAATCTTGTCAACTAGCTTCTTTTTGATTTGCAATAAATATGGGCTCAAAACGGTCTTCAAATTTTATCTTAATAGGTCTGAAAGAAGTGCACTGCCTGAAGGTGTTCACCCCGAAGACCTCCTGCGAGATTACTTCTCTTTCTTGATAAGACGGCAAAGAGCTAATGGGGTAACTTGCAAATATTTCTCTGTCATATAAAAAAAAATCGCAGTATAAAATCCTGGATTCACATGTCACATTGGGTAAACCAAATGTTACAAATATGCTATACTGGGTGCTCATAGACACTTCACTGCATCATGCTGGGACCCAATTAATGAAATGTGTGTCTTCCCGGGGGGGGGTGGGGGGGGGTGGGGGCGCACTGATATGGAAAGAGGACGGGTTAATGTGCGGCTATTAAGACCCATTTTGCATCTCTGCAGCCGTTCCCAAGACCCCCAGTGAAGCCAATTCTGTGAGTCCTAAATCAGAAAAACCGGATACATATCAAAAATAATTTTTGCATGTCTTAAGCAGTAAGGTATCCTACATGACATGCAAATGGTAAAACAAGGAGAACCTAATAAGGCAAGAAAAAAAAAGGGTTATCGCCTTTCACCTCCAAAAAAATTGGGTCGGTAGTCGTTGATTTGTTTTTTTAAGGAGAAGAATATGCAAAGGCCTGTTTTTTGTACATGTATAGGCTTATGCTAGTCTGTACTGTATCTTAAATCGTGAATGGCCACGAAGTGTTTCATTCTCTGCAACATTTGCCATGGGCCAATATGTACAGATTCAAATGGACACTGCAGAATCAACAAACAGACTATTAAAGGTCTGCGAAATGTCATAGAATATAAGTTCCCAAGACAACAGTAACATAGGAAACAGCGTACACGTCGCCAGGGTGTTGTTTAAATACTCTACCAACCAGTTCATACACGGTGGTATCAGCGAATGAAGTAAACCCCAATACCAACCTCTCTTATATTCTCTATTTTAACAAAACAAGATTCTATTTATTTATTTTTGTAAAATCAAATATGATTTTAATTATTCGATGTTTTTATAATATGTATATTTTGTCATATTTTCACTGGTGTTTTTATTATGGCGGGAAAACCGCCCTTTGAAATGTCTGCCATTGATCGCTAGAGCAATCGGGCAATCCCCCGGATGAGTGACTACGACGAATTCGGCGATATTCCCATAAAAATCATACACACACCAATTTGGTTAAAACTTCAGATCATAGTACATATATATCACCTTTTAATCCATCAGTAATGATTTTGTAGAAATCCAAGTTCAAAGTGCATAAATCGACCAAAGTGGTGGATGACGTTCCAGTACAAATTTTGATGTACATCGCCCATATTGCTGTTACTGCACATGCGCGCAGCCATTTTGGCCTTACTGCGCATGTGCGAAAACCACCGCTTCACAGTCCAGATTCTATGCACCGCGGAGTCAAATTCTTACTGTCAGTTTTATGGAAAAGTTACTGTTTTTTAACCTGGTATCTAAGACGAGGCCTTATATTGAACACAAATGTATGCAAATCTATACTCATCACTCATCTCTGGGACTATAGTTCAAGATGGCAAATGGGAAATTTCCCTGAAGCTGATGGATGATTTCTGCAATTGGTGTGTATCTCAAAGTGTGGATTTCTGTTCTAAAAATCACAACTTTAAATTTGATCCTGTAACAGAAAAAGTCCCCGATACTGGACCCGAATGGACTGTACAAGGTGTTAGACGTATTCAGACACAAACGCTATGATTTCGGGCGCAAAGATGGACAATATGCTACAACGGAAGGGGTTATATATCAGGTTTTCATCATAATTAAAACAACATTTTTAAAAAAGCAAGTTGATTATGTGCATAAAACTTCTCAAAAATTGAGATTTTCCACTCTCAAAAAAAAAAAAAAAGAAAAAAGCGACCGATTTTTCGATTTTTTGGGGCGGTCGGAAAAGGGCAATCCAAATCAACATTTTTTTTCAGGCCTAAGGACAAAACGGATATTTTAGTCATTACTGTCTGCACGGACATTAATACAACAGACGGATGGAATTGGCAAGTTCATATCTTTTCCATTTATTCTTCTCCCCCCCTCACATTTCAGCCTCCCTTTTTGAACACGCCGTTTTCTTCCATTTCTAACTATTCTTCATTTAGAAAAAGTAACTTATAATACTTCTACAGACTCACTTCGACTTTTAAGTTAGTCCTCAAATTGTAAACATTTTGACTCTTTCGGGAAAGGAAAATCATCGATAGTGTCTTTAATCTTTCATTTAACGCCCCGACTTTGTAAAAAAAGTGATTGCAAAAATGCTGAGATAGAATGCCCAAAAGACACAAAAACCTCATAACCAAAAAGTTGCACTGGGGGACTTGTCAATCGTCACTGATTTGCACACCAAAAAGAATCTGTGTGTATTGATTTTACACAAGAGGGTTTCCAGACTGAATGAGCAAGTAAGCCCAAGATGGTCTATATAGATTAGAGAGGCAAAACGTACGTAATCTTTAGAAATTCACCGTATCGCATGTTTTGCCGACCACAAAGGAAAACTTAGAGTACCAACAATAGATCGAAAGCAATGGCGGCCTCCGCTTATTCCACATACTGGTGGGGTGCCGCTTTGATTATACACTAGCGGTGTGTGATCAAATTAATGTATGTGTTAGAGGTGTGGCCAGGTGCATACTAGGGTTACCAGGTCATTATTGCTCAGATACGCCTTTTTTTCATAATGAATGCGCGCTTAGGTGAAAAGATGTATTCATTGAGGCCGTTTATTTAAACAAAGACTGTGTGTCATTATTCGTGAGCGGGCCATGGGTTAGGAAAAAATTTAAACCACCCAATAGCACCCACACATCCAAAAATGATATTTTGGCGGAATGTTGACGAATTGACATTATGTGTGTATACAAGCACCCAACTGATAATTATTCCGTGACAATATTCAAAATGTCAGCGCCCCCAGCACGGACGACTGGTTTGAATGCGTTTCACCCCCTTGAGTAAGCCTTTTAGCAATATTGATTTTTGGGATGTGTATGTTAGTGCGCAGTACACTGGCATTTGAAATGGAATTTTGACGGGCTCAAATTCAGGTCGACAAGAGAAAAGTCTGGCCTTCATCGGATTCAGGAAGTTAATAACTTTTTTTTTTCCCCCGCCCAGGTGTACATAAAACAACAATTGACTGAGGCGGCCAACATTAAACCAATTTTATCATAAATTTTACAGAGTGGTGTAAAATTTTCTCAAAAGTGGGTGGAAATTATCCAGTTTTTTAAAGATATTGATTAACTACAATAATCTTGTTCGAACCTGGTGAAAACGGCATTGAATGAAAACAAAACAAGGGCTAGGGACGACAAGGTTAACCCTATACTACCGTTTTTTGTAAATTCATGGTTTAAAAAAAAGTGGGGCCAAACCTCTAAAGTTTCATTGCAATCTTAATCCAAACTGCAGCCGACCCACCAGCCTACGGGACGACCCCGCCACGACCATGGTGGACACGACTGAGTCAGATAGGGAATCGAACCCAGTACCTCTTGATTACAAGAGAGCGCCTATAGACACACGCCACGAAACTCGAGCCAGAAGATCGCTTTTTTGTAATACTTAGATAAAACACTAACGGAATAAAGCGCACACATACCAATATCGTCTTGATTGACGAGGTTACCTGGTCGGCCCCTAGCCAGTTCTGAAAACAAAAGCTCAAATAACCAAAATGACGGCGCCCGGCCGCCGGTGTGGGTTGTTTTGTTTGTTAGAGAAAAATGGCAAAAACCCAATTGGCACACACGTAAGTCTATGGGGGCAATCGTGGTTAACCATAATCAATACCATTGTGTGAACTGTAGGCCCTTCGAAGTTTGTGTGAAGTGTTTACCATTTGAAAATCAATGAGAGAATGGAGGAATATCTCAAACCGTGAAACTGAACTTGAATGTCCATTTACATAATTAATTAAGTTGATTTCAATTGGGGGAGGGAATTTAAATTGAAAGAGATTTGATGGTTTTTCTTGTCAAGACTGATCAGATTGGCTTGGACATTTTCAAGTTTGCATGTGTTTTTGGGTGTTTTTGGTGACAAGATCAAAAGAAGAACATATTTGCAATTTTTTTAATTCATAAGAGGAGACAACTTGAAAAATTGAGATGCCTTATTCTACCTTTGTGGTTAAAATTAAATACCTAGTCCCATGGGGGGGGGGGTGACATTGTTCATGCGCGGTATCACTCTGGCTAAATTTTGACCGCCAACAGAGTGCCGTAGATGTATGTGTGTGTAAAGAGTGTTTTAACCTTGTTTTTTTTCCTAGATGGCAGTCATTTTGTCATTTCAGCTTTGTTCCACCAAGATACTGTAGTTAATAAATACCATCAAAACTATTTTGATTATGTCTACTAGGTGGGGGGGGGGACGAAAAATGTTTTTTTTATCGGATCACTTGGAATCCTGGGGAATTTTCCTGGGGTATATGCTATTGTAAACCCAAAGTTATCAGAAGATCGGAGCGGTTTCCCCCAGGCAGTAGATAGAATCTCTTTTCATTTCCTATACCGCCTGTACAAAAATGTAATTTGACCAGTTTGTAGATTTTCTAACCAAATCCTAAATATCTGAAATTGCAAACATAATGATTTTAACAGGAATCCTTGAAAATGGATATGAATAATAATGGTGATATCATTCTTGATACATTCATAAATAAATCCTTTATTGTGACTCTATCATGTTTCTTCTGTCAAATATGTTACCCCTTACTCCAAAACCATACCTTATTATATAGCACTTATTGCAATATATGAAATTGTAGCCTTCGTAGTTAGGTAATTTCTCTTCCGGTAATCAAGTAGTTCATTTTGCTACCAAAGGAGAGTTTGAACGTTTTACTGACAAGGCCAAACTAAAATAAAGCCCAAGATGATGCAGTTTTGTTAAAGTAGCTTTAGGAAGGAAAGTGTTAAATTTGCTTCGGTAATTAAATCAGTTTTCTTCGGGGTAGGGCGTTGCTGGTTGTTACTGCTGAAACTATGAGAATTAAAAAGAAAAACCACTTTTATGGTTTATTAGTTGGTTAAGGGTTCCACCTGTGTGAAAAGCATTTTCATTTGGTTCCTTGCAATGACCAAATGTACTCAAATGTTGATTCTTGACAAATTCCAGTTGATGAAAATCGCCTGAATTTTAAAAGCCTTTAAAAATGTACTTCTAGGCCTATATAGTAAAACAATATGAGAAATAAAGCCAAATCTGGATGATTGTCAAGTTTCCAATCTTTGCATATCTTTTCCTTTGGGAATTGTATAAAGTTTTCGAAAAATCATCGAAAGTAAGTTTATACCAAGAAAGTAATGTTTCTTACTAGAAAGCTATTTTAAAGGGGTAGGGGATACATAATTGCCATTCTTCTATATTGGTAGTGGTGTAATTGGTCTTTTTTGCAATTCATTTGTTGCTCATAATGATCTTACACCAGTTTAAGGACTATCAAGTTTAACATACATTTTTAAGGCAAGGGTATTCATAATATTACAATGCGAAGCAAAAACAAAAACAAAATGTGTTTTGTACAGGAGTTATAGGGAAACGAGTGAGTTATCTACTGCCTGGGTGAAACGCTTCGATCTTACTGATACTTCAGGTTACAATAGAATATACCAGGGAAAATTTCCTCCAGGAGTTCCAAGTGGATCCGAGAAAACAAGCATTTTTCGTCCCACCCTAATGTCCCTACTCCACTTTTGAGAAATTTGCAGACGAAAAAGTGTCAAACTTTTTTGGACCACTCTGTAGGGTCTAAAAGTTGCCAAAGAGACTGCCAATACCCACCAAATCATAAAAAAAAATCTATGAACACCAACACATACCAATGTAATAGACTCACAATAAAATGGCAGTAACAATGCCGTGAAATAAACTAAAATTACCCTCAACTTCACAGTATCACAAGCCGCGTATCTATTGTCCCATATAAACACGGGACAATAACCAATGCAATTTTGGACAGAACTCACACATGGTATTGAAGAATAATATCAAAAACGTCCTGGTTGTTTGACTGTTTTAACCAGGTCAAAAGAAAGGCATTTGGCAAGGAAAATGTACTTTATTAGAACTCTGATGGAAATATCCAGGTTCCAAGAACCAATTCTAAAAATTCCACAATTCGAGTCTTGTCACCAATTAATATGCACGGAAAAAAAAATACATCCAATTGCCCTCGCATGCCCATGATGATAAATCAAAAATTTATACTTTTATATGAATACGCGGGTTTTAAAAACCAAATCTATCCGTCAAGTTGTGACATAGGCTTCTAAAATTAATGATTGTTTTAAACAAAAAGTATGGGAAGTTCATGTTCCCCAACAATTCAGATAGGTGGGTTTAATCCAATGATAATTAAAGTTACAGATGACTCAAAAATTTAATTGAGTGTTTGATTTGATTTGATTTTATCGGTATATCCACATACAAGGCAAAAGTACAATAATATGACAAGTCTATACAGAATAAAAAAATTGGAGATTTACAAAGGATTACCCTTTAAGCCCGAAGGCTTATTTCCAAAGGGGGTCCTGCTACACTAATATATTCAAAAAACAATACATAAAACATTCGAAAACATATTAATAATATATTATTTTAAAAGAGGTACAGAAAACAACACATGACTATCATGAAATCAATAAAAAATTTAAAAAATAACAAATTAATTTGATTTTTTAAAAGGGGCTTTTACAGGATTCTTAAAAATTGGACTTGTTGGGAAATGGTTTTGTTTGATTGCACATGGTAATTCAGACCAATCATGAATAGCATTGTAATTAAAAATGACCAAATGAAAATGATTTCCTTGTATCACCCACCAATGACATCATACAGTATCCTAGTTTCTTGGTACCATATTTGGGAAGTATTATACCAGGCAGTATGATGTGGGGGGATAACATTTAAGTGAAGGGAAAAAACTTAAAGGGGATTGTTCCGATTTAGGTGGATTGGTTCCCTACTTGATATGAAAGACTTGGCACTTGCAATCACAACCCCCATCAAGTACCGTGGGAAACAAACTTGCGGTTTGATGGTAGTAGAGGCAATTAATGCCATGTTGCAAAGCCCATCACTACTGTGCTATATTGATGGTTAACCACTAAAAACGGCGGGTTTTGTTTATATCTTGGGAATGAAATGGATTTGAGGGCTCACAGTTCAGGACGACATGAGAAAAATACGGCCTTCATCTGATATCAAATCGCGATTTTATTCCAGTAAATCAGGGGGTACCCAAAGACGATCGGAACACGCACCTTTTAATCAAAAGTGTGTATATAAATCATCAAACTAGACCATAAGTATTTCCTCAACATCCTCCCAACTATTCTGGGGATGCACCCACACTTCCAAGAGCTTGGGTAATTTTGGACCAGTTCTGATGGGCGAGAAAGGTCCGGACTCTATGAGATGTACTTATGAGTGGTTAAATATTATGAAGGGGAAGGACTATGAAGTGTGATTAGTATAAAAGGCATTGATATTTTTGTGTGAGCATCAGTCCAGTCCAGTTCATGAGTACATCAGACCGTAAGCTTAGGTCTGATTGTAAAGTCTTGACACCGACGATATTTGGGCTCAAGAATGAGATGGTGATTAGTCAATACAACTAATTGGCCAATAAGCAAACTTGCTTTTCGTCTGAGATGTGTTGTTTGTGTAGAGAAAAACCAGTTGACCGCTCGGAAACCACTACCGACGCCCCACATAAGGGAATGGCAGCAAACTTCATTTCTGAAACCATTTTAAGAAATACCAATTACGAAATGATCTCGCAATGAGGAGTAATTTTTTAGGACACACTCACGGGCATGTGATTTAAAATTGTATCATAAACAAATTGTCCCTCGGACCTGATTCAAGCTCAATCGCTTTCCAGGCACCATGCCAGTACTTATCTCAAGAGGAGCGGTCTTGTTACCGACGGAGTCATGGCATGTCTATTTCAAAACAACTGCCTTTCTTTTAATCACTTCCAGGGTATAGATGCCAGCATTCTTGTGACAAGAAGAGTCATTTTGAGGGACATCACCACAATGGACATCACATGAGGATAACAGCAGGTCCATGGTTAATTGTACTTAAAACTGATGCTGAAACTTGGTCAGAATAGTCTTTGTCAAGGACTTTGGGTTGACTCCGATCAGTGCACAAGTTTCTTTTTCCCATCTGCGCAGCACGTCAGAGGAATATCCAACATGAAGAACATATCCCTGGGGAGAAGACATAATCTAGAAACAGGAGGTATCAATCACTCGGCAACCCACAAGAATGAGCATGGAACAAAACGATGCCGGGAAGAAGTAAGTCCCCTATAAGGATCAAACCAGGCCTCAATGGTGCTGGAAAGTGAGAATCATCACAGCAACTCAGTCTTGTAGTGAGCTGACGAGGAACACAAAGGGTCATTCAGAGGTGTCATTTGAAGTATTGTGGGGACAAAATTCTTTAAAAGGGCTGGTCTTTAAACCACTGACCACACTGGTGTAATATTGAAAGGAATTTTGTCTTGCACGGAAACATTAATAATCTTCTCTATGAAGACTTCTATTGAAATAAGGCAGGCTAAAATTAACTGACCCTTGACCTACCCTTTTATTGGTCCTGTTCTGGTGCTATGACCCTGGGTGTACCCTGTTTTAATAGTCATGACCCCAGAAGTGACCTTTGACCTTTTGAACGGAATCAATGCCTAATACGGTGGACCCCAAATATCTTCTGCAACACACAGTATTTAGAAAAATCGCTTGATGCGTCCAAGTGTCATATTCTCCAAATTATCTTTTATGGAGTGGATTATAAAGATTGTTCATAGATGAACACAGCTGTTGACATCATAAATTTGTCTTTTATTATTAGGACATTATAAGTAGTGACGACACAATTTGAACACTGGTCTAAAGTAGGACTATGCAAGAGGTCTTATTACCCCTGTAAAATGGCCAAAATATCTATTGTCCCGAATCTTGCAGTTTAGGCATAGCAGGTCATAATTTATGTATAGTGCCTCTAATCCATCTTGCTAAAGGGTCTGTTTGTACTAGTTTGTAAAAGAAGTATTTAATGAAATAAATAATCCAATCAGTTGTCAAATGGTGTTGCCACTGTTTGTTATTGGTTAACTAGACTTTCAAACCGCTGTGTAAGAGACCAAAGATTATCTAGTATCATTTGAGCCCTGCATGTGTACAAATGCTTTCTCTCGCGAGGCTTAGTGGAAATTTTAATGCATCCACTGCCCATTTTTGGTCTGGTTTCTAAATCATTACTTACACAAAAGAAACTTGGCATGTTTTGCAGTCGAATATTGTTCAAAGTCGACCCAAGAAATTGCCAAAATGGCTGCAGGTCTAGGTACTGAAGATTGGTCAGTAAACTTGCACTTTTAGAAACATCAAAGGGGTTGCAAATATGATGCTTCTTTTTGTGGCAAGTGGTTATATTGTCATTAAAATTACCATCAACATTCTACCAATGATGATCCCATGCCAATGATCTAGCTTCTAGGTCAAAGGACAGAGCATTGTCTGTTGAATCTGGTTAGGTGACATTTTTGTTCAATGTTCCCCTAGTGTCTGGTTGTTGTAAATTTAAAATCCGTTTATCAAAATTCTCCTTTGAGTTAAAATGTGAGGCAAAAAAGGGAATATTGAAACATGTTTACCGATCTGAGTTAAAGTGATCCTTAGGAATTCTGAAACAAAATTCCGTCATGCAACCAGGACGCATGTCCCATAGACTCGGTAACAAAATTCTGGCCATTCACACCAGTATCTATTCCCATAGACTCGGTAACAAAATTCCGGTCATGCACACCAATATCGCATGGCCCTAGCTCGGTAACAAAATTCCGGTCATGCACACCATTATCCATGCCCATAGACCCGGTAACAAAATCCTGGCCATGTGGACTCATTCTCCCTTAAAAGGAAATATTCATGATTCTGAATATTTGAAAGTATTGGTAGTGATGAAAGCTTACAGACACATCAGTGATTTGCTAAATCAGCAAATCGAAAAAAATCATCACAAATCAGATTTTTACAATGTATGTAACAAGTATAACAGGTATCCTAACAACCCTGCAAATGTAAATCAGAGCAACCTAATAGGACAGAATCGGATATTTTAGTCCATACTGTCCGTTTCTTACACTTCCTACAAACGTACTTGAATGGAGAATCGTCCTGTGAACACTGCGTTTTCGTCCTTTTTTCTTCAATTCTACAGCTGAAAGGTAACTTATAAGAATTCTACAGACTTATCCTTCACTTTGAAGCTATTCCTGCCATTTCAAGATTTTCAAATCATGATAGTTCTTTAAGTAACATAGATTCATATAATCAAAATCGTGTGAAAATTTCCACCTTTGTTGAGTATTTGCCCTTTTAATTCGCCCATTTTTTTAAAAAAAAAAGCCTGACTCAAATATTCCGACAAATCCACATCTCAGGCAAATGGTGACGTCAAAGTGATGACCATCCATAATTTACGTTGTTTGTGACCATCATGTCGCAGTGTTTGCCACTTAATAATAATTAAAACACAACGAATTAACAAAATATGTCATTCTGTAACTTATTTTTCTAATTTTATATTCCTACTTTTGATTAATCCATCAATTTTACAGTGTTAGCAATAAACAATTCAGTCAACACGGTTTTTGTCATCCACTTTGACTTCACGAGGAGAGCAAAATTGGGGCGCTTTTTGATTGGCGAAAAATCCGGCCGTTTTCTTCGTATGTCAAAAAGCAAAATTAAAATGCCTCTATTTTGTAATTTTACATCAAATTGGTATTATTTTTTTCGGGAATGTCGTGATGTTTGTACATATATTTTTCAATATACCACATGTAAGTCAAACTGAGCTTGACAAATATTGACAATTTCCTTAAGGGTGCACTCATTATTGTGACGTGTCTCTTAGACTTTATACAAAAAATCAACATTTAATCTTGGGCTATCTCTTACCTTGTGTTTCAGAAAACTATACGTTGTAGAAAGTGTTTTCCCAAGAATTCTTTTGTAACACACCAAGATTTGATGGTCTTTTCCCGGGTCCTTTTGTTCAGTTTAGATAGTTTTGGATATTTAGTATATTGCAGGAGGTAGCCGGTAATTTAGCCACGGTCATTATCGCCCAGACCCGGATCATGCACACTACAAAAACTCTGAGATTTTGATATTATTTGAATATAATTTTTGTATGAAAATTTATTGATCACCAATTTTTTGTAGTGGTGCATAACTCCCTGAAAGTGTTTGATTTCATCTTATTGTGCTTTTTTAAAGGCAGCATAAAACAATGTGAGTGTATTAGTGGGTGTGAACCTTGACTACAATGACCAACTCCTCTCAGATTTTTTGGACGGGTTGCAAAATCTGGCTCATGATGGTAATGTCTGTCTCGAATGGTCTGTGTGTGTGGTCACAAAAAGGTAAACATTGGTCGTACCCTTTTACTACATTGGCTATTGCAGCCAATCTTAGCAAATTGGTATGGGGACGTCAACCCGACTGCCCATGTCATTCACGCTAGAGGGTGCTCCCCAGTGTCTGTCATTGGGATGGCGAAAATATCTGAAAGGTAAACATTGCACATTTGCCATATCTCTTTGAATGGATTCCAAAATCCGGCATATGAAACGGGAATGCTTTTCAATGACGGTCGCGTGTACACAAAAGGTCATCATTTTGCCATTCTTTATTCCAAGGATCTATGCAGCCACACCTAGACGTATTGCAGAGGGCATAAGCCTTTATTATGCATGTTTTTTGCTCCCCCTGGGTCAATTGTTTGGGTGTAAAAAATGTCTAGAAAAGGTGAACATTTCATCACTTTTTTTTTATAAGAGAAGCTGCTTCGCCAAACCTGGGAGTGGGAAATAAATCCATACCTTATGCCCAACATCATTGGGGCTCATATGGGGATTGAATTGAAAAAAAAAAAATGGTTTATATAAAAATGATTTTTTAACAACTGATTCTCCCACTTCCGCAACCTTTTTAGCCCTCTACATCCAATGGACCAAAATTTCAAGTCAAGCTTGTGTGGACTTTTTTACACTTCAGAAAAACTTAATATACAACCTTTCGGCCTAAGACAGCACTTTTTTTCCTTTCGATATTTTTTTTCTACAAATTTGGCGATCAACTGCAACGGTCAATTGTGGGAACCTGTCATAAGTAGACACAGCTGCAGTGGCATAAATTCTTTTTGACATTGGGGGGATTGGGTTGATGAAACTTTATAGATGAAATGGGGTTTGCTGAAAGAAAGGTATTACTAGCACCTGTGCGCGGCAGCTTTGCAAAATTTTCCATTTAAAGCTAAAACCATTAAATGGTAATTGTTAATCAAGACAAAATGCGCGCGGAAATTTACCATTTTTACTTTATGTAAAATATGATGTTATGTTTGGTCAAGAACATATGAAACGGGCATCAACATTGGGGGGATGATCATATTGACCAATCCCCCCTCATCAAAAATATTGGGGGGGGGGGTATATATCCCGAGCCCCCGGATTTACGCCTATGAACAGTTGAATACTACATACTTGACATTTAAAGTGTACTAACAGGCTAATTTTTAATTATAATTATGTTTTAAAGCCTGTCTTTTGCGGTCCCTGAAAATATTACTATTGCAATATAGATTGCCTTATTAGCAGAAGTAACTAATAAATGTTGCCCTGGAGGTCGCCATGGTCGGCATTGGTGACGGCGTCGCCTCGGCATTGTGCAATGGTGTATGACTTGAAAGTCAATAGATAAAAACAGGTGTCTACGGAATGTCCTTCGGGTACCTCCTGGTCAAAAAAATCGGAGGATATGTGTGTCCAGTAGAAAGCAGTAACGATCGATTAAAACTGAGGCGGACTCTTGAACAGAATATAGCTGAAAAGGTTTGGTTATGACCTTCACTATTCTTCCACTGGCTACTTAGTTTCAAGACAACACTATGGTACTATATACCCTCGGATTTCAAATTTCTTGTGGGCTGATCAAAAGGGCTGCAATCATACGAAGTGTTACAACGTTTTACTTTTATCAATAACCTAGTGTCATTTTTTCTGACTGAAAGACTTGTTGAAACACAAATGTATTTATATATGTTGGAAGCGCAAAATATATTAGCCTGGCATTTCGCTTTAACATTCACATCAATGTTCTACTGTAGATTTGACAAAATAATCTTGTCAGATGCAGACGAGCAGTTGATAGTCTATCCATATGAAAACATTTAACAATGACCAATGTTGTCTACTGTAGATTTTACGACAAAATAACTTATCAGATGCAGAGAGCAGTTGATAGTCCTAACATATGGACATTTTTAACAATGACCATCAATTGTTGTCTACTGTAGATTTACAAAATAACTTATATCTGCAGAGAGCAGGTTGATAGTCTAACATTGACATTAACATGACACAATATTGTCTACTGTAGATTTGACAAAATAACTGGGTTATCAGATGAATAGAGCAGTTGATATCTAAACATTTGACATTTACAGTTCCGTCATGTTGTCTACTGTAGATTTGACAAAATAACTTATCAGCTGCAGAGAGCTTGATAGCACATCAAATTATGAGATTGCTAAATTGCGGCGTATTCAAAATTCGGCAGCGCGCCTTGTTTCTCGCGTGAATATCGTGAATATATAATGCCAGTTGTACAAACTTCCTGGCTCCCGATCGAGCAGTGAATAGTGTACAAGGTGCTCTTGATACTTCAAAGTTTTACATGATCTGGCCCCTTCTTATTTAAAAGAAGTAATTACCTAATATCAACCAATACGTTGTTTGTGTTTCGTCCTCACAAAATTCTGAGTGTTCCTGCTAAGTGCAATACAAAGTTTTACGGTTGCCCGGTTAAAAATGTTCTTAAAAAGACGGCGTTTTAAGCTGTTTTAAACTGTCGCCAGGACTCCCAATCATGCCAGTAACTGTAAAAGGGAACCGAAACGTGTAAACAATACCTGTTAAAAAACGTCGTTTTAAACTCTTGATCCCATCTGCCAGTCAAATCCCTGTTATTTTAATGAACATTTTTAAAACAGTGTGAAGAGCTTTCCTATTATGCCACTCCACTCCTGTCTTGTGGCATAATCTCCCTGCTCATATCAGATCTGCAACTCAGTCAATCACGTTAAGTGTCTCTGAAACGCATCTTTTTCAAAATGCTTTTGCTGATTTATAATTTGTCATGCTTGCATAACATTTGACTAAAATTTTGAATCCTTATTTGGCTTTTTGTAGCCTTGTGTTTTTTAAACAAATTTTGGCTGTATTTAGAGTGTTTGGCCTTTTAAAGTGTAATATAATGTAAAATGCTGCTGGTTTAATGATTTTTTTAATGGTTAATGGTTAATTATTTGTACTGAATGGAAATTTACTGTTGTTAATAATTATTGTAAAGCGCATTGAGATTTTATATGTAATGGGCTATATAGAAATAAATATTATTATTATTATAGCCTAAACATTTGGCATTTAACAGTGACATCATGTTGTCTACTGTAGATTTGACAAAATAACTTATCAGATGCAGAGAGCAGTTGATAGTCTAAACATTTGACATTTAACAGTGACGTCAATGCTGGTCTATTGTCAGATTGGACAAATAATGTTATCATATGCAGAGAGCGTTGATAGTCTAACCATTTGACAATTTACAATTCACAAATTTGTCTCCTAGTCTACTCTATAGATTTTGACAAAATAACTTATCAGATGCAGAGAGCAGTTGATAGTCACTAAACATTTGGACTTTAACATCGCCATCAATGTTGTCTACTGTAGATTTGACAAAATAACTGTTACCAGATGCAGAGATCAGTTAATCTAAACAACGACATTTAACGTGACGTCAATGCTGTCCTACTTATATTTACAAAACTGTATCATATGCGAGAGTCCTTTATAGCCTAAACATTTTACATTTACAGTGCCGTTATGCGGTCTACTGTAGATTTACAAAAAAACTTAAATCAGATCAGCGGCAGTTTTTATAGTCTAACATTTGACATTTAACAGTGACGTCAAGTTGTCCTACTGTCTACTGTAGATTTGACAAATACCTTAATCAAATTCAGGGAGCAGTTGATAGCCTAAACATTTGACATTTAAAACATTTAATCAATTTTGTCTACTGTAGATAGCAAAGCACTTGTTATTTTTCAGATGAAGACAGCACTCTTTAGCCTTAACACTATCTGTACTATCTGGCCATATGCAAAGGAAGAGGCATACTTAAGTTTGTCCTCTGAATATGACCGGGTAAAAAAATAATAAAAAAACAAAACAAACAAATCTCGTACATTTAAAGGTGCACGAGAGATTTTGGAGACACCCAAATATTTTGTCATATGTATTTCATAAAGATTAGACACTCAATAGATTTTCTTTACTTTAATGTTTGGCTACAGAAATTTGTTAAAAGAGGAAACACAGGTGATTTTGATTTGCTTCATATTCAATGTAAAACATAGGTTGACTTTCGTATTTGCTTCCTATACGAAATAGAATTTTTCTCAATTGTGTACAAAGAAAACATTCTCTGCAGCTTAATCCTTTCAGGTGGAATATTTGTTATGGAAAGCTTTACATCAGAGCAAAAATCAGTAATTTTGATTTTTATGGACACCTGATTGTGAAATCTCTCGTTGCAAACCTTTAATAATTGGTACTGGGGTGTCCCTCCAAACGATGCGCCCTTGTTCTTACCCCTTATTATTTTACGTAAATGATGTTCTAAAAATGGAACACTACTTTGTTAGCTTTTCAAAACTTAAAAAAACCCAAAAACGTTTTTTTTTAATGCTTAAGTTGAAGACACAAATAAAAATGGCTGTTTTTCCTCCACTTTGTCCCAAGGCACTGATCTCTCACACTGGATTAGGCTATCTCCGCTCGAACACGTGAGGAAACTGAACGTGGCCCGGCGGCCCTTTTGCTCTATGCCTACCCAAGAACCCGATCGCGCACTTACAAAGGTAATAGGGGAAACTAACGGAACGGTACGGATTTTAGCGATTAATTGCGTGGATGTCAAGGTTTTCAATATTGGTTTGATTTTCGATATGGGCGTGTATGTTCAAACACATAATGATCTAAAATGTTTTAAAAAGTCTTTAAAAATGCCATATTTCAGGTTTTCAGCTTCAGACACCAGTGCTGTGACTACTCTCTTAAAATGAAAGAGTGAAAATCTGAGTTTCGGAGTGTGATTTTAAATAACTCGAATGAGTGGGTTTAGCTCTAAAAGCGCGAGAAAATGCGGCGAGACACCTTAACTTGAGGGTTAACCGAGCTCACACTGTTACCGAGTGGCTCAAAATGCCACTCTTCTTCGAGTGAAAAGCCCACTTGAATTCTTATCGTAACGGCTTTAGCTTATAAAGAGTGAGAAAACGCATTTTTTGGAGGAACTATAGCCATCAGAACCGACGCAAATCGCGTATTATTCTCGAACAAGGCGGACGAGTTAGGAGAGGGGCCCGTCAGAAATGGTTGACCGAAGTTGAAGTTATTGAAGAAATCATAAGACTCTTACTGGTGAGTATTTGTATGTGTCGGTCACAATTACTAGCATAAGACAAAGTGTGGAGAAGCATTAAATGTTATTACTGTAAATCACTGTTAAATACGGCCCGGGAAAATACGGTAGTCTGCGCAAGGATAGGCCAGGCCTGTGCATGTACGAAACGCCACAACCATCATGTCACGGCATATGCCATGTCATGCACGTATGCATGCCTCACAACTTGCATGCTGTCACACTGATCTGCCAATCATGCGCCACAATATTCATTCATGTCACGATGATATGAATTATGACGATTACAGATACAATATATTCACCAAACAAACAAAATTCACAAAGAAATCACAACTTAAAAGGTGAATTGGCTAGTTCACGCTTTACCCCACAGTCTAAACGAGGACTATTTCAATCTAAAAAAGGAGTGATCACTTCACTTAGAGTTATTTGTTAATTGAGTAGGATCTCAATCTAAAAGGCGGAACTCAGCTGGCTCTTTTTTGGAGTGAGATTTCATCTGTTTTTAGAGTGTGTTTTTACTTTTGTTTAAGAGAGGACTATATAGTCACTATAATTAGGTATTATTAATACCCTAAGATTTTTTACGCTTTACTCTTCCCCATTCTGAGCCCGCAATTGACTTGGATGCT
The DNA here is from genome assembly GCA_023653785.1 of Ophioderma brevispina. Lineage (NCBI taxonomy): Eukaryota > Metazoa > Echinodermata > Ophiuroidea > Amphilepidida > Ophiodermatidae > Ophioderma > Ophioderma brevispina. The sequence goes on from JAMKCH010085050.1 coordinate 54,713, forward strand.
CCCAACGTGATGGATGATGGGTGGGGAGAAGTAGAACACACGCGTATTGGGCGGGACCCACAGCACCACTGAATTTTGGTACCAATGAGAGCTATCATCCTACTCTTTTCATTGATACCAAAATGCGTACCAACATGCCAGCATTAGGCTTACTCAAGTAATGTCCTATCACAGCAAATGGGGACATTCAAGTTTCACCAAAAAAATGAAACAGTTAAGGATTATCTAATTTCCATGCGGTTGGGGCTTTACTGAATGGGAACTTACTATTGTTTATCACAGAGCGTTTAGTGAAATTAAAAATAACATTCCCACCCTATAGCATGTATTTTCACTCTTTTCCTTCACTGTAACTTATGCCTCATATTTGGGAATGTTGGTACTTATGTTGATACCAATGGCAGAGAAACCAAAGCTATCTTGTGGTCCCAAATTTATAGGAATCTGATGTGTAAAAGAATGGAAAATCACAGGGTGGTATATTTCATATTGGCTATTTTTAAGGTATTTTGGTCACGTATGAGAACAGGTCCTGCGGGATATAGGGCATAGATCCCAGGATTTGAAAAACGCTAAAATTACCGCGGGGGGCTGACGGCTGAAACTTGTCCAAATGGTCTATTTTGTGAAGATTTTGCAGAATTACCGGGAGGCGCGCGCCCACCTTTGTTCCCCCTCCCTGGATTCCGCCCTGGATTAATTTTACTGTAAAATGGGTCCCTTAAAACCCTGAAAATTAGTAGTAATTTCACAAAAACTGGCTCCGTTAGACTCCCGTTAGGGGTTTATTTCACTGAAAATTGGTCCTTGTTAGCCTTACGGGGTCAATTTCAGAACTCATAATAAGCATAGGTATCAAACCAACAAACCCCTGACCCCCCCCCCCCCCCGACTAAATCCGATTGAAGAAAAGATAATCACTGCATCTAGGGGGTCAGTATACTGCACAAAATCATTGGTTAATCAACTTGGAAATTAAAATTGGAACTGAATTTGGTCCTGACCTTGGGATTTTATAAGCTAGTCATAGTGACACTGTTTTTGTTGATATGTAACAAAATCGCAAGCTATCCCTTAAGGCCTAATTGTGATCCATTTCTACATGTATCCAGTGAAAAGACTCATGATTAAAATACTAATTATAGGAACTAGAAGTATTAAGTGCTTCAATACTAGTATTCCCACAGAGTTCTTATAGCATTTTAGAGCACAGCACTATAGTCCAGTACAGTGGAAATGCAAGTGCATACAGTATTTGTACAAGTGTATAGGCTACCACTCGGCGACGTGTACCCGTGCACCATCACTAATCGGTCGCAAAATTACCTAGAATACATTCGTTTTACTTCTACTCACAGTTAATTTCAGGCGAAACGGGCAAACTCCATAAAAATTGCAAACGCTTGATATTTTTTCAGATATTTACCAGAAAGTACTTTATAAAGGCATACGTGTATACTCACCAGATAAACCCCGTGCACCGAGTAATTTTTGATAGAGCAAAAGGGACGCTGTGCAACTTCCGGTTCTTCACTGGCTTGCTATCACTCGCGTTGAGATTGCCTATCCATGTGTAGAGATCATTGGTCCAAGGACATGGCTATAGTTTTATAGTCGGTTATGCCTTTATCTCCAATACTACTAATTGTGGGTATTATAACCCCTATGTCATTCCCTTCTATACAGTGCTAAAGACCCATAATAAATAGATTAAACTCTGTCCTATGAAGGGCTAACCTCATGCCTTTTACAAATAAATTGGAAGCTTTTTGTTTTGTTTTGAGAGGCAGCGATTACTATTTCTGGATATATTTACATTTTATCGGCTGTAATAAATAAAATTCTCCAGGAAGGACGGGAAGGGGAAAGGGATAAAAGCTAAAGATTGCACATCTTGGGTGGGAATGGCCCCAGTCCCATGACCAGGCAGGGCAAGCCACAAGGTCTTCCGCTGGCCTGGCACCGATTTTGTGCCCATATATGTGTTCTTATGATGACTCATCACATGATTTGTGACTTGCCTAGCCAGTGGCCTGATATATTGTGGTATTTTCGTGTGGAGGGATCTGTCATAAATAAAATAATACAAATTCCAGCTGTAATGAGAATCTGTAGGGAAATTTAATATTGCCATTTTTATAATTTTAACAATTTCCCTTTTCACCTTATACTTTGGAGGTAATTATATTAATAACCATCTGCTCAGTGCCTTTTGAGAATCTGGGCCTTAACATTTAAGAGTGATGTGTATGTTGTCTACTTTAGATACACAGTAGTTGATGGCTAGCACATTAATTATAAAATTTTATCATGTTGTCTCCAGTAGATACAAAAACTTGTATCAGATGTGGTCAGTCCCAGCACTTGATATTTAACTTGATATAATGTTGTCTATAGTAGAATAGAAATGTTTTTTTTAGAGTACCCAGCAGTTGAGAGCATAAACTCTTGACATTTAACATTGATACAGTGTTGTCTACGTAGATGCAAATGTTATTTTTAGATTGTACACCAGCAGTTGATAGCAATAAACTCTCAGTAACGGTAAAATGTTATTAATTCAGATGTACCCGCAGTTTGAAATCCCAAATTGACTTGACATCAATGTTATGTTATCTACTGTAGATAGCAAAAATGTTATTAGATTAAGATAGCTGTCAATAACTAAACACTTGATTTTAAACATGATGTATAACTTGATTCCCAAGGATTCCAGACCCATATATATGTGTACCCGATTTGTTCAGCCCGATGCAAAGAGTGGTGTCAGAGCCTTCACACAGTGTTAAAGGGATTTATGGTATGAATCTATTGGCACATATATATGAAATAACCCTTAATATGACGTAGCAGATGGTTTTCATTCATGGTCATTGAGTTTCCTTTGCGAAGAAAACCAATTTTCATGCTTACTTTCGAGCAGTACGACGATATTAACACGCCGTCATGTTTTTTTTTTACGCTATCGTTTTGCCAAAGCCATGTGTAGAGTTCTTTCACACAAAAACCAATTTGAAAGATGATCTTGGTTAGTCAAGTTCTGGAATTGTATGAAAGACTATCGCGTGACTTTTAACATTGAAATTAAAAACACATGCTTTAATTTACAACGTTTCTTAACTATATAAATTTATCAAAACTGGCATACATTTGTGCCTGATTTTTATAGAATGCTGGGATTCTTAGAAATATAGTTTTTAACAGAAAATTTCGAAACTCTTCATCATACGAAGAAGCCGCTGCTCAGTCATTTGCAAAAGTATGCAGATGGCTGAACCGCACATTAGTGGGTTTCGAACACTGATCTCATCAATGGAGTGGAAACCTGGCTTCGTATTGATGCACTGACGGCCATATGGTCATCCAACAAGAGCCCAAGCAGGTGGTTAAGAGCCGGTCATTTTATAACAATTTGTTCCCATTGATGGGATGACACGTCTCTAAACATGCACCCGGATACAACTTCTGTTAACAGGCGTCTCTTGAATGCTATTGTGTTCGGTAGACTAAATGTCCGCCCATTGCTCACATTCATCCTATAACAATTACTGTTGTAATAGCCCATTCCATGTATAGAGATAAGTGGTTGCAGTGCGACTGCGATAAAACGATAATATTACGCGAGCCCTTTTAAAATGTCCCCTTTTTCATGGCTTGTTAGTGTTTAGGCCAACTAAAACCTTTCTTAGTCACAAAATGATATATACAATAATAAAAATAATAAAAATAATAAAAAATTTCTAAACGAACTTCGTTCCTATCCTCTGTGTGCTCAAAAAGTATCAACAAGGATGAGGCTTGTGGCGAACTTGATGAGTCACGTGAATAATTTCGCTGGCTTCGGTTTCGTTATTGCATGCCGCATTGTAAATGATACCACAGGGCTAAACATGGTAGCTTCCATGATTGCGGTACAGTTGTGTACATTTGTCGGAATATAAATAGGAAATTTGTTCTAGAATAATCAATGGCATTGATGAAAAACCATATGGTACGTTTTATTTAGGGATATATATTTCATTATAAGTGCCCGATAGATTCATACCAATAAATCAATTTAACAAGGTAATAGGCTCTCTGACCATATTTTAGGTGTACATACTTATAGTTGTGTTAGCCAGAAGAGAGCAAGAATTTGTCATATCTTCAACCAGTGTTGTGTTAAAGGTGCATTTCCTGATATTAGCATCTTATTTATGTCTTATTTAGCCTGGGGATCATTCTGTGTTTCAGACATTGCCTTCCATTGATGCTTTGGTTCAATGGGTTTGGGACCAGTAAGGGGATACTGTTTAATACAGTGATGTGATATAAGTTTTGTTACAAAAGAGGGGGGAATTCCCACTACATTTTTATTACTATTAAGTTGTATTGAATTCATAGTAACAATTTCAGATTTGTTTATAGTATTAGGTTGAAGGGAGTTACCAGAACATAACATGTTTGATGTAAAACTGATCACTATTTGTATAAAGTTGAATTATGTGTACCAACCAATTGTTATCAACTTTAAATGTATTCCCTGTTCACAAATTCTATAAAGTCGTCATTGGCAGCGGTGATATCAATTCTTGGGGTGGATGGTTTCCTGAATACCTCAATTTTATTAAAGCAAGATCTTTACTGCTCATATTTGTGAAGTCAATCTTGATGTAAGTTCTTATTATCGCTGCTGATCCTTAAGATTCCTTTGCAGAGTTTTTCTTTATAAATCCCTTATTGACTTCTTTGTTACAGGTTAACAACAATGGTTTTTGATATCAGAATACCCCATATGTTTTTGTTTAGAGTTTGTTCTGTGTACACACCAATTTGGAATACCATCTAGATTATAAAGTGTGCCTAAAAGTCTTGATATCAATCTGAATTTAATAAGGGTATGCCTGAAGGCACCATATTATGTAAATAATCCTGTCTGTAATTTTATAGTTCTTGAAACTGTTTTATATCATTTTTTGTGTCACCTGCCCCTAAGCATGAAGACACACAATTGATCACGTTGTCCACTGTTGTTGATGTCTGTTGTGAAAAGGGTTAACATTTGGCCTGTAATATTTCATACTTTGATGGAATTTAAACCAAACTTGGGGTCATCCCCCACCTTTTTGAGTTCAAAGGTCATGTGAGGTCCAAGTTGTAAAATAGGCTAAAAATTGACTTCATTTGAAAAGGTTGAAGTTCAATTGGAACCATAACTTGAATCATAGGTGCAGCATGCGATCCCTCATTTGTTGCGAGGTCAAAGGTCATGGTTAGGCCTATCATTTTCCTAACCGCCGACGGCAGGCGACACAAGCGGTCTGAGGACCGATGTATTTTTGATGTAAAAGATCAGAAGATGATGCATGTTAATAAAGTGTAGATTACGCATTTTTGATACAAAGAAGATTCCTAATTAACATTGGTATTTATAAGTTGTGAATTGAATTGTGATTGATTCTTGGTGGTACATAATTCTTGCGGTGAATTTCTCAATAAATGCATCCTGTTTTTTTGATGTAAGTAGGGTTTTACTTTTCATATTGTGTGCATTGAGTTGTGTATCATCAATTTTGATATAATCATCTTATGTAGTGTGCCTAATGGTCTTGTCCCAATTTGGAAATGATATTCCTATCCATATTATTGTTCTATTAAGGCTGACTCAGAGACTTCCCGATGAGGGCGCACTCATTATGTCAAACAACTCATGTTTTTTTTATAAATAATGCTTGCCATATACTAATCCCTTGTGAAATAACTTAGGCTCAAATCAAAGCTTTCATATAGAAAATCACAACTTTAAAAAAAAAAATCCGGATCCTGAAATTTTTGTTATACAAACGGGTAAACAAAATCCTATGGGACTGTTCTACTGTGCATAACGAACCCTCTATCATACCCACCACATGTAGTTAATCCAAAGTTTAATTTTTTGCTATCTTGATGCACGATCCATGAAACCCAAGATTTTTACATAATTTGGTGACTTAATTATCTCTGAAGAACTCGACATCTTAGGCATCACTGAGCATGGCTACAGGCACCTACGTGATGACCTATCATAGCTGATTTTTACCAAACTCCTTCAAACATGATTTTCACTTATGTACCACGAACCGGAAGAAGAGGTGTGGGATGTGTATCTGTCTTCGGAAATCCTTCAAGGTTCGTGTGGCGATGTGAAATCATTTGAATCTTTTGAATACATGGACCTTGCAATAACATCATGTTCTCAAAAACCTCTTCGCAAATTGATATCATTTACGCGACCACAAACCACTTAAAAGGAAAACAACGCACAGCACCCATATTTTCTCCATTAGTTTTCTTCATGCTTTGAGGGAATTGGCAACAGTACCTGATCATCTCTACTTGCCTGGTGACTTTAACTTTCATATGGACAGGACCTTCCGTGACAAGATGCTGCAAATTGCAGCATTTCATTGATTCCGCTGACTCGTTTCAACATTCTTTGGACTTACGCCATGTTAAGGTCATACTCTGGATCTTAATACTTACGGTCGCACTACTGATAACTTTGTTTCAATGTATTACTCTCTTTTATTACCATCTGGATCACGCTGCGATCTCGTGTGCTTTAAATGTTATTCGTCCTGAGCCTTTTCAATAATGATAACTATGCGCAAATTTCATGATATTGATCTGTAATGCTTTTACTGATATTTTGAATTCATCACTTTACACCTCCCAACTTCTGAATCTTGACTTGCTAGTTGATCAATATGATCGTACTTAATGATCTAAGGCAAGCATGCACCACTTATAACTCGTACTTGTAAATTGTCATCACATGCCCCTTGGTACAACGACAGATGTAAAAAGAAATGAAATGCGAATTGCGTAGACTTGAAAGGTGCTGGATCTCTTCCAAAACTTGAATTGAAACAGATCTTCAAAGAATTCAGCAAAAGTATAACCTGCAATCAAACAGGCCAAGCAAAGCTATCATCAAACTCTTTGCGACTTTGGATTCCAAACCTCTGTTCAGAATTTAACAAACTGTATACGCCAAATATGTCAAAGTGTCTTCCATCTGCCACCTCATATGATCTCTCGGTCTACATCGATTTTTCTTCTTTTTTTCAGTGAATCAAGAATTCAACATATCAAATTCTCACTCTTTTCACCCTCATCTGCTATGGTCTCCTCATCACATTTTTCTGAAGATGACCCATGTGCGTCTTCATTTTCACAGTTTGTCTTAATATCTAGAAGATGCTGTCCAGAGACATCATTATGAATCACCATCTTCAAACCTGTAAGTCCTGGATCCTATCCCCACATGGTTACGTTAAAAAGTGTTTGAATGAACAGAAACCTATCATTACTAGATCATCAATTTGTCTTTTGTGAATGGAAAATTTTCCTGACCCTTAAATCCCTCGGATAACGCCGACACTATAAAGAAATCAAATCTTGAACAAGGAAGTATTGAAAAATATCGCCCTGTCGCCAAACCTTCATTTCTTGCTAAAACAATTGAGCGTTGCTTGTGCAGCCCAAATTCAAGATTATCTGTTAGAACAGTCTTCCGTGGAAAAAATGTGCCATCTGCCTACGACCCTGCCTATTAGTACTGAAGCTGCCTTAGCTCCGTGTGTACCATGATCTCTTACTTGCACTTGATGAGGGAATGAAGCTGTCTGATTCTCCTCGACATTCTGCGGCTTTGAACTATTTAATCACAACATCCTTTCTTCAACGTCTTTCCAACAAATACGGAATTACTGGCTCTGCTTTAACTGGTTTACGTCATATTTCAAAGATCGTTCCCAATCCATTGTCATTAATGACTATCTCTGAACCCCACGCGCCCCTTGAAGGGGTTCCACAATCGGTTGTTGGACCACTGTCATTCACTATGTACACTTCTCCTCTTGAAGGACATCATTGCTTCCTTGATTTTGGGAGGCCTTATATATGCTGATGACACCCGCATTTTATGTCATCTTGAAACACACTGATCGTGCTACTCTTATTCCCAAACTTGAACAATATATCGACACCAAGGCTTGGTCCTCAGCTAACGATTTGAATCTGAATGAAGATAACACTCAGGTTCTTCACATCACATCTAATTCAGAAAAACTTCACCTCTATCTTCTGTTAATATGTTGCCAATGTTCCTATTCCGCCTGTTGAATCGCGCGGTTTAAATTTGGGTGGTCATAGTCGTAACGATCTCAGCATGAATGTCTACATCAATAATATTATTGTCGTTTTGCCTCTTATGCTCTCTATAAAATTGGTCGTATCAGGAATAATCTAGATGAAAATCAACTGAAACTTTAGTTTTACATATGCATTATTACTTGTCCAATCATTGATTCAGGGTAATAGTTACTGTATTGTCCTTCCTGATTCGCAAATTGCCAAGTTTCACGACTTCAAAATTCCTCTGCCAGACTTATCACCGCTCGACAGGCTCTCGCTCTCATCTCCCTCCTTTTCTCGCCTGACATTCCCTTTGTTCCAGTGAGGTTATCGTGTTATATACAAATTTCTTCTTTTGACTTACAACTGTCTTCATGGACTTGCTCCAGATTACCTCTGACTTGAATCAAGTAATATAAGGCCATCTCGCAATCTTCGTTCCTCCTCCAAGCTCAACCTCGTCTCTCCCTCAGTTTCCACCATTACGTAGGGCGTCGTTCTTTTCACCATGCTTCTCCAGAACTTGGAACATTATCTCATCATATCAGAAATCTCAGACTCTTGGTCAATTCAATCTGTTTTGAAAACATCCCATCTTTTTACTATAGCATTTGGTGATACATGTACATGTTACTTGATTATTTTCACGCCTGCTCTCAGGTTTTATGTTCCTTGTGTTTTTGTATTTCTTATTTACCATAGCGCTTAGAACTTCGTGTAACGCGCTCTATAGCACTGTGTTATTTATTATTATTACTATTCAATGTTTCTGCATGGAAACTAAAAATCTGATTCATCTCAACCCTTTGGAATTAGGATTTTAGGTAACTATCTTTAGTTCTAGACGCCTGTTTTATTTACTATTACCAAATAATTATGTTTCGAAATTATGAATCAGCCTTTAAGGTACTTATTGACTACTTTGTTTGGCAGGTACACAGAAATGTTTTATATCATTTCGAAGGAAGAGACTTCCCCATATTTTTATGGTGTAAACAGATGTTGACTGCTCATATTTTTGTATAGATTGGTCTGTGTTCCAACCCATTTTGATATTAGTCTTGATGTAAGGAGTGCCTAAATGTCTTAGTCACCATTTTAAAAGGATTTCATATCCATATCATTGTTCTATGAAGCCTTTATCACTCCTTTGTTGCCGGTTACGAGAATGTTTTATATCATTTCCGAAGTGAAGAGTTTTCCCTCATTCACTTTTGATGTAAAACAGACATTTACTGCAAATGGTTTTGTATAGAGTTTGTCCTGTGTACAACCAATCGCAGTTCCTTGCCATCTTGATGTAAATAGTACATGCCTAAAGTTCTTGCATTAATCGAATTTCAATTTACAATCTGGCATGCCAGAAGGTCTTCATATAAATCTTGATGTAAATAATACCTCTGTCAATCATTAACATCATTTTTGATGAAAGGATGATACTTGTTTAGATGTTGTTGTGGGTATATTTGTTATACAAAGATATTCTTACCACAGGCGTGCATTAAAATCAAGCTGGTACTTGGACAACGTGAAAAGTTTTTTAACGTTATTTGCACGTGTTGAGTCCCCTTCTCGCAGTTATTCGCACATTTTGAGTCCCGAATGTCAGTCAAAATGATGTTTTTTTAAGAACATTTTAACAGTGTACAGCATGTCTCAAAAAACGGTACAATCAGAGAATTGCTTTTTAGACATGAAATCAGGGAGAATTGCTTTTTAGACATGAAATCAGGGATTAAAACATGTAAGACGGATGTAATTTTAAAGCGGCACTGGCACATTTTCACAAAATATGAAATTTCTTCAATTTGCTCTAAAATGATAGTCTAGGCCATTGGAAGAACAGAGATATATTTTACACATACAAATAACATACCCCAAAACAGATAGGGACATTGATATCAGGATAAAGACATCCAGGTAATTTGTAGGCCAACTTTTAATTTTCCCATAACTTTAATCAACAAATGTGTATATTACATGCATATTTTTGACTCGTACTCACTGATATTAAAACCACAAAGGTTATAGACCGATCAAACAGTGTGCATAGCTTGGGAAACAATCATACGGCAGGCGTGTTCTTGTGTTAAACGCCATTTTCGTCGTCTGCTGAATTTAACGTCGCCGGCGACGCTAAATTATAAAATCGTTCTGTTTACCCATAAGGAAGCTGATTTGGTCTTAATCATTTCTGGTGAGGGCTTTTGTATATAAATGCCTTACAACCATGCAAAAATATGGATTTTGAAAAATCTTGAGGGCGCACTATTTTTCAAATGTGCCAGTGTCTCTTTAAAGAGTAAGAACCATGCTTTATTGTGGGTCACAAGCATAGCTTAGCATGTGGAACTGTATTTTTGTGAAAAGTTCATATACAATCTTGCAACCAAGGTTTTTCTCAATCAAAAGTGTATGAGGATTCCAAAAATCATGATTGTCATTTTTTAAAATGTGTTCTTGGATGTAAAGTTTATACAGGGGTCAAAATATAAAAGGGGACAAAATGTGTTTTAAAGTATACCATCATGTTCAGTACCTTTCAAGGATTACAGAAAGGTATAGTTTGCCCTACCTGAGGGTTATAGTATATTAAGAGTTACAAGGCAAAATGGGTTCAAGGTCACGCTGGGGTAAAAGCTCAGATTCATCGGTTTGTTTTAAAAATGGTTCCAAATTGTTCGTCTTACTATACAAAGCCGAAAATATATAGGTTGCATTCTTAATGTCGTTTTGATGATAATTAAGAGGGCAAATAGGGCCGTGGTCCACAGGGTCTATGGAAGACCACTAGTCATATCTGTAAAAGTCTCACTTTGAAGGTGAAACACAAAATCTATGTACATTTTCTTATTTAGTATGACCCAGTGAACGATTTAAAATCACTTTTAAAAAAATCGGACCATTCTAAAAATAATAACCTTGAACTGTCTTGAGCCTATTGTACTAAAACAATAGGTCGTAAATATGGTAAACTATACCTTTTTAGAAACCTTATGAGCAAGCAAACAAATTGGTATGTATTTTAAAACAATTTACACACTTCTTGTTTACCCCTGTACAAATTTTGCCCCCTTATTAAACACCCCTAAAAAATGACGCCCATGATTTTCAGCTTCTCCATGAAATTCTGTATTGGAAAAACATTGAATAAAAACATTAATTACATTTCAGCAAATGGAATTGAACAAAAAAAATGTGAAAGCTTGGTTTCTGTTCTTTAAGCTAGTGTGTTCTTTATCAAAGTTCCTTTAGAATATTATGATGCAATTTGTGATTGTACCAATTTTTTTTAGACAGGCTGTAGTGGTGGTTTCGAAATTTTGTAAAATTTGATATCATTGTTGAGGTGAAGGGCTTCCAGAATAATTCACATTTTGATATAAAGCAGATGGTATATTGTCAGGTGTTTGTATAGTTGTCTGTGTTTACTAACAAATTTTGATATGAAATGTGATATAAAATAGTGACTGAACTGCATTTTATAGTTATTAATCATGCCAGAAGTTCATGTGAGATTTTTGGCCAAAAAATCTGCTCCTGGAGCATATATTTTCAACCGGTTTCATCGTGATGGTATTTATATAATATTGAATGGCTTTGAGTACGATACAAGAATATATTGCACGAGCTAGAAAAATATTGTACGAGTCGAAGACGAGTACAATATTTTTCGAGCGAGAGCAATATATTCTTGTATCATACATAGGCGTAAATCCCGGGGGGATGGGGGCAATATATCCCCCCAATATTTTGATGAGGGGGATGGTCAATACGATCACCCCCCCAATGTTGATACCATTCATGTGTTTTAACCCAAAATAACCTCATACTTTACCATAATAGTATAAAAATGGTAAATTTCCGCGCGCTTCGTTCTAGTTACAATTATATTTAATGATTTTAGCTTCTAAATGGCAAATTTTTAGCGCGCTTTGCGCGCACATGTGCTAGTAATCGATCTTTTCAGCAAACCCCATTCATAAATTTTCACCAACCCCATCCCCCTTAATGTCAAAAAGAAATTTACGCCACTGGTATCATACGAAAAAAGCCATTCAATATTATTATTATAATATCAGGCTGACTCTAACCAAACCTTGCATTGACAGTGTTGTAGTCCAACGATAGTGTTTCAATAATGCCGTGCACACTAAAATGCCCGGATGCGATACAACAGGGGTTCTCAACTTTCAAACGTGTTCAGCATGCTTTGGCCCTTCAGCTAATATAACTGAGACCCCTACGCTACAAATTAAAAAGAAATTGTATGCAAACTGTACAATACAAAGATTTCTTTGCACCACTCAGAAGCCTGATATAAATATAGGGTGTTCAGAAAGTATTGTACGCCCCTGCATCCTACTACTGTGGCATCTATCCTTACTGGAGAAAATAACTCAAAAAAGTTGAGATATTTATATCATCTGAACCATTAACATTAGTAATCCATGTGTACCTAATCTTGCGTGGAAATTCGGTCGTATCTGTAAGAAATTCACAATTTTGTATTTTCTGTCCGTAAACGGACAAATTACAGCACAGTGGCCTATGGGACCGTGGGAAACAAGCAACTGCTCATAACACAAAGCCGCAAGATCGGAATCAACTGTAATTTTGTGAATAAGCTTTTCTCAAGGATATCTAGTGAACAATGAATAAATCAGGAGGTGCTGGAATTGCGAAATGCACCTTTAAGTACTACAAAAGAATGACTTTCTGTGGGCTCGGCTTGCGTGGTGTACATGTGTAGGCCTCTTCTTGAAATCCAAAACTTTTAGGTTCGAGTCCCACTCCAGGCACAAAATTTTACTTTATTATAATTTTTTTTTTGGTTAGAGATTGCAAAGAAACATCAGAATTGGCGATTGAAGTAGAAAATAGTGAATAGCTGCCTTATGAGATAATTTAACTGCTTATGGTCCTGGAACATGATTTTGGTCCAGAATCTCACACGTGCTGGCAAACAAATAGAAAATAATCCTTCCAAGAGCCATCCATTTTTGCAAATGCCATCAAAAGAACTAACTAAACAGTTGTGCTGGTGTTGGAATGGCAACAATTTTTGTGGAATAGCCCGTATATTTTCAACCGGTCTCACTGCGGTGCTATTCATGATTATGTATGTGCTTTATTCTATTAATGTGTTAATTTAGTATTACAAAAGAACGACTTTCTGCGGGCTCGGATTGCGTGGCGTGCATGTGTAGGCACTCTTCTTGTAATCGAAAATTCTTGGGTTCGAGTCCCACTCCAGGCACAAAATTTTACTTTGGTTTGGGGTTAGAAATTTCAATGAATTATCAGAATTGGCGATTGAAGTAGAAAATAGTAAATAGCTGCCTTATGAAATAATTTAACATGATTTTGGTCCAGAATCTCAGACGTGCTGGCAAACATAACAGAAAATAATCCTTCCCTAGAGCCATCTATTAGAGCAAATGCCATCAAGAGTTAAAGGCACTATCAGTGATTTGGTAAATCATAAAATTGACAAAAATCATCAAAAATCAGATTTTTGCATGTCTGTAAGAAGTACGGGTACCCTAACATATCCTGCAAATGATAAGACCAGAGCACCTAATAACCACAGAATCCGATATTTTAGTCATTACTGTCCGTACAGACACGAAACTACAACACGTAATTCAAATGGAAGTCAGACTGCCCATTTGCTTCCTTTCGGCAATTCTTCAGTTGGAAAACTAACTTATGTGAATTATACGACTTTATCCTTCAATTTTAATTATTACTCTGCAAATCTTAAAATATGTTGACTCTACCTTTAGGGTGAATCACTGATAGTGTTTTTAACATCTTAAAAACACATCTTATGTACACAAAGGCAGCCTTTTATATAATACCTCCACATGTTTTGATCGAGAACTCGATCACTGAAGCACAGGAAGTGTTAACTAACGTGTGCTGGTACACATCACCCAGGGAACGAATATAATAACAGAGAGGAAGAACTGAGGGAAGAACAATAAGTGATGGTCGAAGGATACCCAGTAATTAGGGTACATAATCCTACCCATTCCATTCTTTAAATTCAGCCTATGTGTTTTTTAGCAAATGAAAATCAACCTTTGTTTTCACTTTAAGAAGGCATTGCTCGTACCAAATACAGGTAAGAAATATATTGGAGTCTTATATCTCTATAAACGCACTACATATGACTCAAAATATAGGTACCAACCCCCCCGTCCATACCCGACCCCCTCTCTTGTTTGCTACTACCCTTAAAAGCAGGATAAAGAAATACTGCAGTAAACCTTGTGGTCATCCCTCTGGCAGATGCAGTCTAGAATGACCTCAGATGACCTTGGACATGACCTTTGACATCATCCTCATTGAAGGAACCCTATGCACCTTAACCCCAACTCTGGTTTAAAATCGCACTTTCACTTTCAAGGGGAGACAAAAAACAAACCTACCACTGGAACACACATACGGACATCGCACCCTCGCATTCCCCTCTGCTTTCAAGCCAGGGGATAAAAAGACTTTTGAACAGGCTTTTCTAAGGTGGCAAGTCTAAATGGTGTATTTCTAACCCTAACACAACTAAACCTCACAACGCCTCACAGCACTGAGTGAGAAAATGCACTAAGTCCAGAAAGTAGCGATGACGTCATCAAACCAAGACTCATATGGCACGAATCGCGGCCGGGCCATCGACACCGCCATAGTGTGCTATCCCGGGTCATTGGACTGGGGCCCTGGTTCGAATCCCACCTAATTGCTACTTTTCTTGTTCCCCTCTTCCCTCACTCCTTCAGTTCCTCATGGGAGATAGGCTAGAAACCGATGTGGGGTTAGGGTTAATGGCTGACTCAGATTTCTCCCAGGGCGGTGCCTTCAATTTTCTAACAAATGTTTTTACATATACATACTACATGTTCACATAAAAATCACTGTGTGAAATAGCTAAGCTCAAATCAGTGTTCTAATATAGAAAAAGTTAGTGTACAGGTTTCTGAATTTGGAAACAAATTTCTAATGCTGCTAATTTATAGTATTTTAGTAAAAGATATAAAGATTAATTTTTTAATAATATAAGATAATGGAAGTTTTATACATTGTACATATGTGTAGCAATTCAGCTCTTAGCTGCGAGTGCCATATTTTTTAAATAAACCTTGAACCTTATGGCTCTGATTTCTATAATTTCCTGTGTTACATAGATAAATGGGTAAAACAGCATGAGGAATATAATAAGCAATAAGTATAGACCAGTTAACAGCAATGTTTGTAAACATGTTAGGGCCTGGTATCTTGAAATAGGTCGGCCTGACTGTTACACACTGGGCAATTGTATCTGTTAGAGTTTTAATACTATGGGCCATAACGATTCGCAAGAATGGATTCGCAGGCAACAAAAGAAGTGATGTAGGATGTTACTGGTCTTTACCACAATATATTAAATCTAACACGCATTAGAAAAGTTTGAGCACAATGCCTAGGCACACATGAATATAATAATAATAATGTGTATTTTTTAACGCGCGACATATCCACGTAAACGTGCTCAAGGCGCTGTGCATGCGGCAGCCATGAAAGGCGCTCAGCACATCAGAGAAGAAACCATACACCAGAACAGATTTATGTCGAGAAGCTCGATTTTAGAAGCAGGAGGAAACCGGAGTACCCGGAGAAAATCTGCGGGAACGAGTATGGATTGAGAAACCAAATTCACATAAAGCCACCGAGAACGCGCCCCTGCCGGGGATTGAACCCGAGACCTCATTGGTGAAAGGCGAGGGAAGATACGCTAGGCCAACCCGTTCCCCAACACAAAGTGAATAGGGAGCTTCATATTCATCTTAGTATATTAGTCCCAGTCTGATTAAAGCAATATTAGCACATTTTTTTTAACAGCACCCCCAATTTTTCAAAAAAATTGAGATTTTTACACGGTTGCATTGGTAACTGGCTAGTAAACCATACCTGTGAATGGTTAAGCTCGAAAATGTCTGTCTCACAAACGAAGGAATTTTGTAATTAGAATAATTATTATCGGGATCCCGATAACAACTCAACGGCTGCTGGAAACGGCCTTCCATTGTGAAATAGCCGGGAAATAGCGCCATGTATGTGTGTGTCTACGCTCATCCATTAGTTGTTTTATTGGTTCAGGCAAATCAAGTTTGAGGTTATTTTCTCGAGGTGGCACTATTTCATCATTGACAGACATAAACGTAGCATTTCCAGCTCTGCCGTTAAGTCCAATCTGGGATCCAAATTCTTATTACAAAATCGCTTATTTTATGATAAATACGCATTTTTTAGCATTCTCGTTCGCAGGTATAGTTTCCTAGACAATCACCAACGTAACTGTGCCAAAATATCAAATTTTGAAAATTGGGGCACTCTTCAAAAAAGTGCCATTATTGCTTTAAATCCCAGCAAGAGACCCTGCTAGGACATGAACTGGGGACCTCCTGCACCAAAGATGAAAATCCTAACCTGTGGGCCATGCAGGGCCATTCAGAGGGGGCGGGGTACCCCCCCCCCACACACACCCACTTACAGAATTCTGTGGGCAATATGTTGATTTGTCAACCAAATTGGTATTAATGGAAATTAAATGTAGGTTGAATATTTTAATGAAATAAGTATTTTGTTGATTTTCTTAGGTAGATATTACTTCCGATTGTTAATATGCAGTATAACTGAACATGCAATATAACTGAACAATTTTGTAACAATATCCCCTCCCCCTCGTCTATTTGCCAAGACCATTTCTGCAATTTTTGGACTCGCTATGCTCACTGGGTAATAAGAGTATTATTCGTCAACGCAGCGAGCTGGAAAATGGTCTGGGAACATCCCCGGGGCCATGCTCTCCAATATAATATTCATCAGAAGGGGTGTGCACTTAAAATAGACAACCCAATATCTTGGTGGTTAAATGTAAAATAAAACAAGAAAAAAACATTAATATTATTTTCTGATGGTTTTAATTTTACCTCTGCTATGATGATATAATAGAACAGATCACAAACTCTAGACACTAGTCTATTGTTTAAAGTCATCCTATATACCCCACTATATCGCTTCTTGCTCAGTCCGCAGTCTTTATACTGGATTGTTGTTGCAATCTTTCTGTATATGTTACATAGAATATAACAACTCCATGACAAGGTAACTCAAAACACACTGAAAAAAGCCAGATCAATTCATTAATATAATCTCAACTTATCAATAATAAATACGAGTTATCTACTCGCACAATCTTAACACGCACATGCACGTGAAGGTACACCCACACAACACACTCCAATGTGACAATATTAGAAAATAAAGTTAACATTGTGTTACAAAAATACACAAAAAATAAAATACAATGAATATTCATGATAGTTATGTTTTTACATCATCACAAAGATTTCTTTAAAGTATTGCACAATTAATTTGAATCTGCACTGGCCAAAACAAGGTTAAAGTCCATGCACTGTAAGTGACACATGACCTTAAAATATTACATGAGCTACACTAAAGGAATGAAAAACATACAATCGCGGTCCCCGGGACCGTGGGTAGTCTGCCGTGTGGTTTGTGAATGGGGCCCAAAAGTCACATGATGTCCACATGAAGTCAAACAGAGTCACATTGAGGTCATCCAAACAGTCAACCCACCATGCCCCCTCCTTTCCACCCAGTATACACCATCATCGTAGCCCTTACGGAACTCATTTGTGGGCCTGCAAATATTAAGATTAACATTTTGACACAGAACACGACCAGAGTAATACCTATGTGCCTTCGGCCATTATTGCCGTCGACACATAAAAGTTACAGTATGGTTCCTAATAAACGACCCGGGGGCGGTGCATTTCACAGAGGGGGCACGTTATTACAGTCAAAGAATGGAAAGTACTGATGGAAAAATCCCCACAAAAAAATCACCTTACACAAGGTTTAGAAAAGATACTGGGGTCCAATGCGTTATTAAACATGAAATCACGAACACCACTTTATAGCTTGTAGAAAGTATGTGACAAACAGTGATTATGTTACGGATTACGACAGTCCTGGCATTAAATCATACGATTTAGGTAAGCTTAAGAAATTTCTGAATTATTTTATCAAAAATCGTAGGGGGCGTTATTAGGCGCAGGGGCGTTTAGTAGGAACAACACGGTAAAGCCATTCCAATGAGTGAACCTATACGGTAGTATTAGTGTGTTCACTATAGGATGAACATGACCTTTGACTAAAGTCCATTGACTTAACATTGGAGGAGACCCAGGTAATAATGCAAATCTTATGGTGAAACATACATGGTAAGCTATGTGTGTTCACTAAATGATCATAAAATGACCTTTGATAAAAAGGACATTGAGTTAATAAGTAGAGGAAGGACCAAGGTCATAATTTACATCCTATGGTAAACATTACTATGGTTGGCTATTAGTGTGTTCACTATAGGACAGAACATGACATTGATAAGTGACATTGAGAGTTAAAACTTGGGATTCAGGTTTCTAATACAATTCTTGGAAATACAACTGAAGCTATAAGGTATTTACTTACAACGGTTCACTCTAACAAAAATGTTAATAAATATGACATAAACCATTCACAAGAGTCAGACCTCAACCTTACAGTTACTAGGTATTGGTTATACGTTATTTTTGCATTCAGATTATTTTGCAATTTTCAAAAAGTTTAGGAGATTTCCTAAGTTGTTTATTTTGTGGAATTCTATATCAAGTGATGTTTATGGAACTCCAAATTGTGTTTCCAGGTCCATTGGTGAAAATTTGCCAAAAAACAACAGGTCCCACACAAATAGATTTAGTACACATCGGTGAAACATTGAAAGTGAAGAACAAAACTCTGTACATGGAAAATTATTATTCTTCTTTAAAATATTACTTATACAATCAATACAATGTAAATATCTATCAATGGTTTAACCTGTAAAAGGTCGGGAGTTTGTATGTGATTAATTTTCGCTGTGTTGGATTTTAAACACATTTGCTGTTCTTTTGGGGAGTTCCGTGTAACCATGGTGACCCAATATGACACAATTATTGGGAATTCGGGAAACCTTTAACAGAACCAACGTTGGGTGAACTTGATTCCGCCAAAAGGAGTTTTCCCCGAATCATAAGAGTGTGTCAGAAAAAAGCTGGTTCAGATGGGTCAGGTTACTGGAAAATCAGTTCTTTTTTACTACAAATTTGTGTTACTTAAGTACACAGCCCTATAAAGTTAGTGAATATGGTCATGTTGTAACCAACATGTAGCTTTCATGTGTGACAATGCGAAAATTAAATGCAGCCTAAAATGGTCCACATTAAAGTAGGGTTTTCTGCATCTGTTTGTCTTCCTTTAAAAAAATAGTGTGACAGACCACTTGTTAAGGTCGAATCAGAGATTTTCAAATATTATACTGTTTTTGGCATTAATTTAAAGGGGCCCCAAAATAGATGTGGCCTCAATTTTCTAACAAATCTTGGTTTTTGGCATATTATAAAGGCATGTCCACATACTAATCACTGTGTTGGAAAAGCTATACCTTCAAATTT
The DNA here is from genome assembly GCA_023653785.1 of Ophioderma brevispina. Classification (NCBI taxonomy): domain Eukaryota; kingdom Metazoa; phylum Echinodermata; class Ophiuroidea; order Amphilepidida; family Ophiodermatidae; genus Ophioderma; species Ophioderma brevispina. The sequence goes on from JAMKCH010085050.1 coordinate 74,410, forward strand.
GTTATTCATAGAGGAAAATCACAACTTTGTTTTAAAATCCAGATTTTGTGTAATGCACGTATCCTATGGTACTGTTTATAATACGCATTAAAGTTAACTACATCAAAACCAAAAACCCAATTAATCTAAATGTGAAATGAGCATTTTAGGTGACTATCTTAATCTAGTTGGACATTTTTAATACATATTTCAAAAATCTGAGTCGGCCTTTGCAAACCGCACGTGGGTGCTAGCGATCTTAACAGCCATTAAGAAACGACCTCTTAATATTTCTCAAATTAATGCAAACTCATTTGCTGCGCGAAATCAGTGTCATAGTAAGAATGAACGCATACAGAAAAAGATTGGGAATTTGGGCCCCCTATTCCCAGTGGCGGCACCAGAACTTCTTATTCGGGGGGGGGGGGGGGAAACGGGGGGAAAAGTAAATGGGGGGCAAACGTGAAATTCTGGGGGGGGGTGGAAAGTATCAAATATTGGAGATTTTAATCCACTTTGGGCCCAAAACTAGCCAATTTGTCCCATTCATGTTGGTTGATTTTTTGGCCCCAAATTCGCAATTTTGCCAAAATCCTCATTTTGCTTCGGCCGGGGGGAGCGGTGGGGAAACTAAGGGGCAAGAAAAAAATTTTTTTGGGGCATTAAAAAATCCCCCCCATGCCCCCCTCGCCCTTCCACCACATTCCCCCCCCCCCCCCCCGCACATCACATGCCCACTGCATATGACAACCATACATGGATCACAAGGGAGTGTGGAATTTCATCTGGGAATAGCCTAATTATAAAGTGCACAAGGGTGAACATAGTTGTTTACTTTGGAATTCTCGATTTTTCCCAACTTTCATGACCACCTTTATACTAAATTTTCATCCATTCCCTCTTTATCCACTCCTTAAAGCCGCATTTGCCGCCTTTATTTATTAGTGGATTCACTGGCGTCAAGGACATTAGGTGGCACTGAAGGTTGTGGGATTTGTTATCTTAGGGATATTCCCACCCTTCAACAAATTTTTCTCTCATATCATATCCCCCCAAATTCCCTGAATTTCTACTTGTGGGCCATCCATCCTGACAATTATTTTTGTTTCCCCTTTTTGTTGGGGGGGGGGGGGGGGACAATTTTTGAAAAACTGTTCTAATTTTTCATTTTGACTAAAAATTTCTGGAATTTTCCTACAACTCAAAAATTAAAATGAGCTTTCCCACTTTTTGACAGCTTCATATTTTGGTGGCTAAGATTAAAACGTCCTACTTTTTCGTCACTTTTAGAAACTTTCTTGGAAACTTCTGACCAAATCAAAGTTCAAAAACCTTACCATTTTGTGTCAAAGTTCTGTAATTCCCTGACCAAATAGCAATTCTGGCAAAATTTGAAGCTTTCATGCCCAGTAAACAACCCTGCAGCACACCAAACTATAAACAAAATGATGTCATCTTATTTATAATATCTCAGAAGGTCAACCCTTGACCAAGAATGTTATTCAAATAAAAAACAAAACCATGTCAGAATAAAGTATGAGGATGTGCATTTTTCACCTGTGGACAAGAATTCACCTTAGGACACAAAAAACTCAAGCCACAGACTCTACCCATCGGTAATGCACTTTCTACAATGATTAGTTGCTGATCGTCCTGCTATTGAGTAGAGTTAGGGAAGAACCTGGGACCGCCTTGTTAAATGAAAACCTGAAACAGGACATTCTAACCTCTTTGCTGCCATTATTGAAAATGGGCTATCTGATTGGTCAGTTTACTGCCCATTCATTCTGCAATAAATGGGTCGCAAATAAATTTCTATATCAAGATGTTCAGATAATAGAATAGAAATAAGGGTGTGCAGGCTCATCTGTATGGACTCATAAAAAAAAAAAAAAAAAAAATTATGTATCCTGGCCGGAAAACTTAAAATATGGGCTCGGCGGCGCCTCACCCATTATTTAGTTTTTCCGACCTCGGGACACATTATTCGCCCATAAACGGTACTGCAATCCACCCTTATTCGTAAATAGGGTCGTCAGTATTTCATTTGAACATCGCTCACACAGGGACGGTTTGCGTAATAGCTAGATCCATTGATTGCACATATACCTTTGTTCCTGGCGGCTGAGAAGTAGACCATCTGTTTATAGTGGCATTAAATGGTAGAGCAGAGATTTGCTAACCGAAAACATAAAAAAAATCCATCAAAAATCATATTTTTTAATTTTTGTTACTGGCATTGGATATACGAACATAGACCTGCAAGTGGTTGGCTTGAAATCTGTGTATTAAAGACAAGGCAGTACTTTTTATCTGATTCTGGAATTTCTATAGGGTGTATCAAAAATTCAAACTTGAGATAAAAAAAAGCAAAAAATAAAAAAAATCACATATTTTCAACATGATATGTGCACCATGACCATATACAGGTTGACCTCAACACCCAAACGTTAAGGGATTTGTTTATCTTTTGTTTATTCTGATGGTGTAAAACAAATCGCTTTTAGTGAGATTTGAGACGCCGGCGCTGTATGTCTATTTGCAGGAGACGGTAGAAACAATTTCCTGAAATACTCATTTTTTTTCATATGTGTGGTTGTTTCTACATTAAAGCCAGTTATGTGGAATGCTACACACTTATCCCGACTTAAAAGTAAAAATATGCATTCCAACATTTTTTCGATTTCTCTGGCTATTGCTGCTAATCCCCGTTATGTGGGATACCAGCCTTTCACGTAACTAAGAGTTACCATTCAACAATCTGTGACTGTACATGTGACACCCATGTACTGTGCATGTGATACCCCTATGTATGGGCATGGCACCCATTACTGTGCATGTGACACCCATGTTACTGTGCATGTCGACACCCTGTACTGTGCATGTAATAACAACCATGGATAAGAATGTTAGTTGGGAGTGAAGGCCAACCTTTCATATCTAGAGGGCTTATTGTCAACGTTTCTTAAGGAGGGGTCAAACTGAATATTCTACATACAAGGTTGTTCCCTGATTTATAAGCTCAATCGAGTTGGCCTATAAGTGTGGCAATATATAAATACCATCCCAAAGTTGAGATATGAAGGCGATTTAGCAGAAAAATGTCTCTTCAAAAAAAAATACAAAGACCAGCTATCTAGTTTCTTTGTGCATGTTTGTAAATGAGGTTAAAAAAGGTGTTTGTTAGTGTAGGTTTGCACAAGGCTGACATTCTGGTTGATATCAGAAGAAGCCTCTGGGGTCAATATTTATGATGACCAAGACAGGCTGACCATTTGTTTATATCCAGAAGCCTCTGGGGGTTCAATATTTAGATGGACCAATAAAGGCTGAATTCTTGTTATACCAAGAAGAAGCCTCTGGGGGTCAATCTTACGATGGACCAATACAAGGGCTGACATTCTTGTTTACATCCAAGAGGAAGCCTCTGGGGTCAATATTTAGGAGAACCAAATACAAGCACATCAGTAAGAGAGTGACTTAAATCCCTGGGAACTCCACCTATGACAGAGTTCTGTCCAATTTGGCTCATTACAGGACACAATGTGCGATAGCCCATCGAGTTAAACCACTCACAATAGGGCTTTATTTTGAGCAAACAACATACAATCTTAAAATATCTCTGATTTGCTCAGTACCTTATCATCAACTTTTCATGACCCAATCAAATGGGGTATATGCCAGCAAGTATAAAAACTTAATGAAGTTCAGTCTTGAACTTTCTAAGGCTGAAACTCGCGCATTAGGAAAATTCACAAGTTGAACCTCGGAGTCCTAAGCTTCTAAGCACTATTTTGATGGTCACTTGGAAGGTTAATATCATGTAATGGCAATCAGGAATACTGAAAAAATGGGGGTATGGCCCGGACCGTGAAATAGAATGCGTTTCTGATGATTGTTTTTAAAATAAAGTTCTTTGCTGTGCAAAAAATAATGAAGGTACTAATTTGTTAATTAAAATGTGAGTCTTTTCAAATATCATATGCAATTGTTGTTAGAATCGTAAATATATGAATAAATTTCACCCAATTTGTTGTGTTGTAAATTCAAAACTATTAGTCGTACGAGGATGCAACTACATCAATGTCACCGGGAGGTCATTTTCTTGCATTTTGTTACGGTCATGAATTGACAGACCCATCCATAGAAACTACATTGTTTTGAATAGGGCGATTGAGTGTAGCATTCACGGCAGGGAAAAAATCTCGGCAGCCAACGAAACCTCCCTAGTGTTACGCTAGCGCTAGTACTGCGGTGCGATTAACTTGCCGTTTTTTTCGACGCTTATGACTAGAGAATAAAACATTTGTAAGCTTAAAAATTTGATCCCAGTAAAATAAAACATGAATTGTATACCGACGAATTTCTGGATTTTTTGTGAGGATGATATGATGTTTTACTTTGTTTTAGAATGATAATTTTGCAACAAAGGTTTCAATACGCACACACAGCATAGCCGACGCGTATATGGGTTACACAGTAAAATAGCACGCTAGGACCACACTACTTCTTATAGCACTATTTTGATTGGTCACTTGGCAGGTATGTATCATGTAATGAGCAAACTCAGAGATACTGTAAAAAATGGTGGTATGGTTTACACACGATATAGTTAGATGAGCACTGTTTGATTGTTTATCAGAGGGCTGATCTCATGTTTTGTCTTGTAATGAAAACCAATCACACAGATTGTATCATAGGGGGAAGGTCCGGGGGGTTAACAACTTACTAGTCTGAAGCACTCCTTCAGCTAAACTACAAAAAACTTTTATCCAAACCTTGAAAAGATTGACATATCATGATATTAAAACTACTAGGGTACATTTATCAATTTGAGCACATCCAACTTGCTGATCAAATACTTACAACAGGTCCTATTGTATTTCAATAGGGAGCTTTCTAAATCCACGATGGATAGTTCTAGGACGGTTCTCAAACATGTGCGGCATGCGCAACTTGAAGATACCATCAGTCCTCCAGATTCTAAAAAACACGCAATAGCCCTACAATCATTGTGGCGCGGACGACAACGCTGGGGATTTTACCGTTGTATAATGCTCCACCGTGGAAATCGAAAGCTCCCCGTAATATATGAGAGCAAACATATCTTCAAGCATGGTCTCTAAATCTATCCCACTATCCATGAAATTATGTGACTTTGGTTGATATTTCAATTGGAGTTTTTAAACTTGAACCAGGGTTTAAGAGCAGTACTTAGTGAATCCATTCTTTTCTGTCAAAATAATCTTAAAGTAGATGACTTGGTGAGAAAATTCCTTATGGATGGGCCAATTTCATCCAACCCATCAATTGAGGACTTTTATATTACATGCACATTTCTTGAAAGGAAAAGGTTCATCATGGAGGACGAACCGTGGCTTAAACCCTGGTTTACCGTGGCTTAAACCCTGGTTACCGCGATTAAAACCCTGAATTTACCGTGATTTCACCCTGGTTTACCGTGGATTAAAAAACCCCGGGTTACCGGGGATTAACCAGGTTACCGTGGATTAAACTCTGGTTACGGTGGGATTAAACTCTGGTTTACCGTGATTAAACCTGGTGTACCGGGATTAAACCTGGTTTACCGTGGATAAAAAACCTGGTTTACCGTGGTTAAAACCTGGTACCGGTGGATTAAAACCCGGTTTACCGTGGATTAAACCCTGGTTTACCGTGGATTAAACCCTGGTTTACCGTGGATTAAACCCTGGTTTACCGTGGATTAAACCCTGGTTTACCGTGGATTAAACCCTGGTTTACCGTGGATTATACCCTGGTTTACCGAGGATTAAACCCTGGTTTACTGTGGATTAAACCCTGGTTTACCGTGGATTAAACCCTGGTTTAGAGTTAGACTCCCTTTTTAGAATACCAACCATTTGCCAACAAATTTCCGAAGGACTGAAACTACAGTATACCCATTTCTCTCACCTTAACATGTTTACATTACTTTATTGTCCATATGGCTGTCCATTAAAGAGACATGAGGAGATTTGAAGAAAGAAGCGCCCCCAATTTTTTTCGAACCCGGGTTTTTTGCATATTTGGAATGCTTTCCAATGTATTAGATCACACCTGAAGTGAATAAGCTGAATACGCCGTCTTTATGTAATAATATGATGATTTAGTACTTTCTGTCATGCACGACAGAAAGTCAAAGCACGGTGTTCTATGGGGACAATTACGATAGTCAGGCAAGTTCAAAACAAGGTTTGCTGTTTTCTTTTGTACTTGTTTGTCCAATAAACCTTCGGAACGTTCTTGGGAGGTAGTCTACAATCGATCCTATGCAATTTGAGAAAAATTTGTATCCTAAAAAAATCTCATGTCACTTTAAAGACACTATCAGTGATCCACCCAAATGAGTCAAAATATTTTAAAATTTGCAGGAACAGCTTAAAAGTGAAGGATAAGTCTGTAGAATTCTCATAAGTTATTTTTTCGAACTGAAAAATTGATAGAAAACTAAGAAAACAGCAGTACACAAAGATATGAATCCCCATTCAATTACGTGTTTTAGTAAGTGTCCATATGGACAGTTATGACTAAAATATCTGATTTTGTCCCTATAAGGCTGCTTTTGGTCCTATCACTTGCAGGATAGGTTAGGATACATATACTCGTTGTAGACATGCAAAAATCTGATTTTTGATTTTTTTTTTGATCTTCTGATTCAGCAAATCACTGATAGTGCCTTTAAAGTGTAATGATTTCTTATATCAGAAAGTGTAGACACTTTTTTGTGGCCTAAAGGTGATTCTTTGTACAGAGTTGCATCAAGTAAATTTATAAAATAGTTATCAGCTATAGTGTCCTGGGGCCCGTTCGCAAAACTTGGTCGTAAAAAAATGCATAGAACGTACTAAGCATGATTTGCGATTTCTACTAGTTGACTTTTGTGCATTGGTGAAACCCATTTCGTAACACAATCGCAGACATTGACCAGTGTTAGAATTTTGAAAATTTAACACGGTTGTGTGTAATGCTGCTATAATTAAACATGCCATTTTTTCCTAAAGCATCATTCTTGAGATATTTAACATTTGATGGGTTAATTATGCAAAGACCCTAAGAGGGACAATTTTGAAAAAGCAAAATTGACAAGAAAAAAATGGGAAATTGACAAAATATTGTTTCAATTTTTGCTCTCTAGTCGATTTTATCCTTTCTGGGCATTTGATCTTTACAAATGTTAAAGCAATTAGTGAAATCCAAGAACAATGTGACCAAGTTGGATGCAAAAATAATAATATTATTTCATTCGTATAACTGAAGTGCTCAGGGCGCCGCTCCGCTGTGGAGCGCCTTAGGCTGCTACAACACAACAAGTAAATCCAGAATGACAAGGAAGGCTTTATGAGAAAAAGTCCAATTTTAGATGCATGAAGAAACCAAAGTTCTTGGAGAAAAGGACGGGTATGGATCGGCAAACAAATTCATGTACGACAGACTCCACAGGGGATTGAACCTGGGTCGCATTGGTGAAAGGCGAGTGGATGAGCCACTACACCAGCCCATCTTCCCTCGATTTTAATCGCTTACTTGAAAGGTATCATGTAATGAGCAAATCAGAGATATTGTAAGAATGGTTGGTATGGTTTACCTAGAGATATAGAAGCACTATTTTGATTGGTCACTCAAGAGGGCTATATCATGTTGTGTCCTTGTAATAGCCAAATAGAAAAAGACTGCTATATTAGGCCTAAAAAAAATTGTTTGATTTTTGCGTAACCCGGGACCGACCTATATATTTTTATTTTGTTGTATGAAAAAAAAAGTTTTAAAAACACAGTAAAAAAAATATTTTTCATTAAGTATCGCGAGTTAGTATTGCAGGACATTCAAAAATGACAAATAAAAGATGTGTTACAGAAGAAAAAGTGAAGCTGTGCCATTTGTTTTGTATGTGTGGTAATATATTTGTGTTCTGGGTATGTGTGAAACATAAAAAAAAAAAAAAATCCCCGACCGACCTACCGCCTATTTTTTTCTAGGTACGCCAATTCAAACTATTTTTTTTAGGCCTTAGGTGGTAGTGCCAATGGAGTAAATGTTGAATTCATCAAAAATGTATACAGGTCAAAATTCAGTTGATACCAGTGAAAAGTTGTTCCATTTCGTGACGGAAGAACTAACTGGTTTCAACCATTTTTAACCGTTTGTAAAATGGTCGTAACTGAGTTCAACTGGTCAGCTAGTTGAAAATTGTTCCATTTTCTGTCACTGGTTCAACTGGATTCAACTGGATATTCAACTGGGTCAACTGGATTTCAACTGATTCCAGTTGAAACCAGTTCAACTATGATCACCTGGAATTTTGACCTGGACCCTCTGCAGATTCAAGAACATGCCAAACGTAGCACATTACAGACAAATTTAACCCCCTGAGGTCTAATGGCCGATTTGATTGGCTAGATACACCAAATAACACAATGTATAACCAATCAGAAACATGGTAAGAAAACCTTAAATGTTTGTACAGATATATGATAGGTCTATTTTGATTGGTTACTCAAAGGTTATATCCTGATATAACAGGTAATGAGCCAATCAGAGATACTGTAAAAAAGGTGATATATGGAGACTTAACACCTGAAACTTTTAATTCTTCTGACTTGTCCACAGCAAAAAAACAAACAAGTAAAGAAACAAATCAAAAAACAAAATAGACAATCAACAAAAAATGGAATTTGAAGAAAAACAAAACAATTTTTCACCATATTAAGACGGACGATACACCCATATTTTGTAAAATAAACCCCGCGTAAGGTTTGGTTACTATAAGCGTTTGTTGATTTGTGCAAGATTTTTTTTTCTAGAAATGCTAAAAACCAATTTTAATATTTCTGGGAATAATTACACTACACCTTCAAGTAAACTCATATGAAAAAGAATCACATTTGTTATTTTTTGACAAATTGAGAAATTGAAAACTTCTTCAAAATTATACAATTTATTTTTAAAAATGGCAAGAGAATTAGATATTTAGGTTAAAACTACCATAGAGCCTTCTTACTTAGTTAAAAAATATATATTTTTTAAACTTAAAAAGAAATTAAAACTGTGAATTGAAAGTAGCTTCTTGAAACTTGGCTAACATGTGAAGTTTGGGCTTACTTGGTCCTAAATCCAAATGAAATTGGATTTTTTAGCGATTTTTTTCTGAGAGAGCATTAAAGGTGATAATCCTACCTTATAGCAATAACAGCACGTTTTTTGAAGAGTGCCCCCCAATTCGAAAAAATTCTGCGTTTTATTGCCACAGTGCCATGGTATGGGCTAGTGCCGCATCAGACTTAGAATTAATAAAAATTCACAGCCACTGAAAACGTTCTCCATTCAATAGAAAATAGCTGGAAAAACGCGTCATGTACAGTAGTAATGCTCATCCATAAGCTGTTATTTCCGTGTGAGATTGTGTATTTTATATGCACAGGCAGAAATTGCACGTTCCAGTGCTGTTGTGAATTAGGATGGAGGTGATCCTCAAATCTAATTACATAATTCCCTTCTTTTATGATGTATGCACGTTTGGAAACATTGCCATTCACAGAAAATTTGGGCACTCTTAAAAAATGCGCTATACCTGTGAATGGTAGAGCTCAAATCTCTGTGTCGCAAAAGCGGAATATGTAATTAGAATAATTAATATCGGAGATCTTCCGATAATAATCAACGGCTGCTGGAAATGTTCTTTCTCCATTATGAAATAGTAGGGGAATGGCACCATGTAATGTGTCTACGCTCATTCGTTAGCTGTTCTGTCAGTTCATGCAAGTTAAGTTAGAGGTATTCTTGTGAGATGTCACTATTTCATCATGAACAGACATAAATTGCGTTTCCTGCTCCGCTTGGTTAAATGACAATCGGGGGATCCCGATTCTAATTACACAACAATTTCTTTTAGACAAATATGAATTTTTGAGAATTGCATTCCACAGGTATAGTGTACTAGACAATACCAACACAACTGTGCACAATCTCATTATTTTGAAAATGGGGGGGCGCTCTTCAACAAAATGTGTCATTCTGCTGAGGTGTTTCTATTCGAATCTGTGTTTCTCGATAAGACTTTAAATTCTCTAAATTTCAATTGAAGCTCTCCTGAATTTCTAATCCAGTTAAAATTGTTTAATCATTGCAACAAAAAACCACCATCTCGAATTAACTTGACTTCCAGTAAATTGTTCAGATTATTTGAGCATTAAATTCAGGAAATATTCTTATTTGTTGGATGGGTGATAAAGAAAATGTTGTGATATAGAAAGTTTGAACCTGTATGCATTGTTTGAGTTATTGGTTCTTTAGTCCTCCACAGAAATATAAAAACCGACTGGAAAATACCTCATTTCTGGCTTGAAATGTAATACATGGATTACAGCTCTGTAAAAAAATCACACGATAGGCAACTTGTACAGATGGATATATTATACACATACAAGCATAATGCCAACTCGTCCAGTGTTCACAGTTCATGCCCAGACACAATCACTAGACAGGCAGTTTAAAAAATCTTTCACATGTGGGAACTATTAACAACAAAATCCTCAAGTGCATAGTTGGTACAGAGACCCAAGTTTTTCAAAAGAAAGGAGGAAACCTTAGTCTTCTGGGGGGAGGATGATACTTCAGGGTCCAATCGGTTCATCCCTTCTTGTATGCCGCGAGCTATCGTTACTTCAATGAAAACTAGGGAAAAAGAAAATAAGATGCAGCCTTTGAGAGAGCATTTCCCGGAGGGGCACCGACTTAGGACCAAGAGGTACAGCCTAGTGTGACCTTTGTTGCCTCTATAGCAGTCTTAGTTTCTTGGTAGAAAGCAAATTCAGTTCCATAGGGTCCCTTGGGGAAAATTTTGGCCCAACAAAACTAAATTTTAGCAAATTTCAGTTCAAAACCTGCAAAATTCTTTAAATTTCAGCTTCTAGGGCCCTCCTCTGAGGAAACAAAAGTCTCTGAGTCAGGCCCGGTTGAACTATTTATAGTATTTCTTTATAATATTCTCTCACATCCTAAACTTACAGGTTATATTTCTTTATAATGTCTCTCAACTACCTCGCTAAACTTAACATCTTAGCATATTTTTTAAGCCTCTCACTACCTCCAAACTTAACATCTTGAAACAGTTCTTGTATAAACCTCCTGGCAGTAAGCCTGTAATTACAATTAGCTAGTAGGTGGACGACATCTGAATACAAGAACAGGATTCTCAAAAGTCTGGGGAACTTCTTCTCTTAACTCGCAAATGGAACAACATTTTTTGCTACATTATTATTAATGGAATTATTGACCCTGTTGAAATCTTAGGGCTAAAGGATGTTTGGAGCAAAAAATGCCCATTGTGGCTCGACCAATATTGACTGGCAGGACTTATGGGGGATTACAAAATCTCACTTTTAGCTCGCTTTTAAAATGGGTTGGAATATCAGTGCAAAATTTACAGATGGGGTTTTGGGGTGAAGACCATTCATCAAGATGAAAAATGATAGACTTAAATTGGGTAATTCCCTTTAACCTGTGGGTAAGCCACAGCTCACAACCCTACGGATACAGTGGAAAAAAACAAAATAATATTGGCATAAATCCCCTGGTATCAATTCACCTAAAGCAGCACTGGCACATTTACAAAATATGAAATGTCTCTTGGTTCGCAACTGATAGTCCGCCATTGGAAAGAAGAAGAATGGAGATATATTTACACATAAATCAATACCCCACAATGATTAATAAGGAGGCTAAGACATCCAGGTAATTTGTAAGCGAACTTTATAGTTTGGCTTTAACTTAAAATCGAACAAATGGTCTTTAAATAAATCTCATAGACTCTCCTACCAAGGTCACAGACCGTTCAAAAGGCTGCGTGCCATGGAATCAACTCTGAAATGTTTTTGTTTGTTTAACCCATTTCTTCGACGAAATAAATGTTTTGCCAGAGTCATTTATTATTTAAAAAACCATAAAGGCTGTTGATTTGGTCTTAAATCATTCCAGTAAGGGCTTAAAGTAGTCAATTCAATTCAATATAAAGTGTTACAACCATGCAAAAATATCCAATTTTTAAATCTTGGGGAGCCTAGTTTTCAAATGTGTCCGTGTCTCTTTAAAGGATACTTAGAAAGCAAGGATTGTGGTTAACCAGCCGTGTGCGTAGCACGGCGGGTTATTGTAAAAATTTTTTTTTTGGTTTTCCTGGGTTTCTTCTTTCTTCTTTGCAACCGGCGCTTTAAAAGCTTTTAAATGTCTGTGCTAAACGATTGGCCAATTTTTAAGCCTAAATTCAACCGAGGACCATGACCCAGCCCTCAAATGGGTTGTACACAGATTGGGTCAAGTGAATTTGAAGAGAAATATTAAATTTGTTGGTTGCAAAATTTAGAAAATCCTTCTTTCTCCCCGCAATCAAGAGCTATAAACACCAAACAAAATTGTCTTCATAAGGACCATGAATCATGCTTAATATGGGGTAAATAGATAGTGTTTCAATGTCACCTGGGCAGAGATAGGGGGAATTGTTTTGCAAAAATCGGGCCGGGGGGCCGGGGGGTTCGGTGTTTTCGCTCGCTCGCTCGCCTGTATTATGCCAGTATGGAATGACCTAACCTTGGGTCTGCAGAGCCAGAATTCTTTAGCTGGTAAAGCCTACATTTCATTTCGAAGACAAGGTTAAATCTACTTAATGAGATAACAATCGCTATAGGAGAGAGTTGGAATTGTTTCTAAGCGTAAGGGTATGTAGCGTCAAAACTCCGCCTTCACCTTATAATATAGTCCTGTAATTTAGGTAGGGGGATTTATATGTTAATTGTCAGCGCTCCCTTTCAATTCCTTCCGGTCAAGTCAATTGGGTTGTTTTGACACACCGCATTAAGTATTATTGTCTGGCGAGGATCCGGCAAATAACGTCAAAAAAACAAATAAAATCTTTTTACTCGATTGTGAATGCAAAAAAATGTACTTCAGGTGCGGGTACATTTCCCGGGGAAGGTTTCAATTTAGAGGCTTATGTATGGCGGTTCTATGTTTATCTCCTTCGTCAGAAAAATGCGAAATAAAACAAAAAAGAATATTAAAGTTGATGGTAGCGTAGCACGTATAATAGATTACCACTCTTTATTAATTGTAAAAAAAATAAAATGTAAAAAAATGAAAGTACAATCGGACATGGTCTTCTGATTGGTAAGATCGGTGCTACTTGTACTGGTGCATGTTAAAATTCCATACAATGGAGGTCATTCAGGGTCAAAAGGTTCAAACTTTCAAAATGCTCCGATTGAGCTGAATATTTTGCTGAAATGATCCTTATGACAATCCTTAAAATGTTGAAATATTTTCGAGAATCAAAGGTCATTAAGAGGTCCAAGGTCCTTTTTTTCAAAATCCTCCGATTGAGCTGAATTAAACTGAAATGATCCTTATGACATTCCTAAACATGTTGAAATATTTTCGAGATCAAAGGTCATTCGGAGGTCGAATGTCAAATTTTCCAAATGCATCCGTTGAGCTGAAATTTGTAACTGAATTAATCTTTATGATATTCTAACAAATTTGAAATATTTATGGAGATCAAAGGTCATTAAGATGTCCAAGATCAATTTCAAAATGCTCCAATGGAAGCTGAAATTAACTGAAATGATCCTTATGAACATCCTACATTAAATTTTTTGAGATCAAAGGTCATTAACGGAGGTTCAAGAGGTCATTTTTTTCGAAATCATACGATTGAGCTGAAATTAACTGAAATGATCCTTATGACATCCTAATCATTTTGAAAATATTTTTGAGAACAAATCATTAAGAGGTCAAGTTCAATTTTCCAAAATGCTACTAATGGCACATAAATTAATATGATCCTTAGAGAAATCCAATATGTTTTAAATATTTTCGAGATCGAAGGTCTTTTAGGGTCAAAGGTCACTACCTCGACTGTGCTCAGATCGTCTCCAGATCTTTATTTTTTAAAGATATGGTTGGGATTTCGAAGCTAGCTTAAGTTTCGAAGCTGGGGCTAGGTTTTTTCGAAGCGGGGTTCGTTTTGGCTTGTTTGAAGCTATCCTCGGCTGGTTTCGTGGTCTTTTACCACAGCTATATCTAGTTTCTATCTACTATGAAAAGACAATTTATAGATTAATACCAAATCATGCTTTTGAATTCAAATGAAATTTTGAAGAAAAAATCTTGCATATACTATTGATCATATGGGGATAAGAGGCACCTTTATATTGGACCACTTGAATAAAATTACCAAATGTAACCTTTGCCACCTGAAATGTAACCTTTGACATCTGAAATGTGAAACCTCTGCAAACCCTTACCTGATAAGTCCCTGTTCTGATCCTTTCATTCCAACGGCATCTACTCATATTCACACAATCGCAATACTTCTTGCGAATGCATACACCACCGTGGGGTGTCCTCTCGCATGCCGTTTTGACTGACTGAGTCAGTGCTCACCCCGCTACCAGTTCCGGTACTGGAGAGGTCATCTCCAGAATGCTTGGCGACCTCTCCACTGGGGGCTGGATCCTCGCAATCTGGTTCGTGGCAGCTGTTCAACGGAATCATCAGTTACGCTCCGTTTCGCTGCATTGATCGGGACGGTCCTCGTCCCTGCGAAAATAACAGTCAACATCTATGTATTATTTTAATGCTTGAAATTATGACATCAATTGGTACATGTTAAAAGGTGCGTGTCCGATCGTCTTAGGGACCCCCTGATTTTCCCGGAAGTGGTGATTAATTTTGTAGCGTATGAAAGGCTGTATTTTTTCTTCATTGTCACTTCTGAAATTTGAGCCCTCAAATCCATTTCATTCCCAAGATATAAACAAAAAACGCCGAATTAAGTGGTATAAACCATCAATATTATCACAGTATTGAATAGGAAATTTGCAATATGCATTATTCCTCTACCATCAAAACCGCAAGTTTGGTTCCCACGGTACTTGACAGGCGTATGTTCAAGTGCCAGTCTCTATATGAAGTAGATAACACATAGACATAATTGGAACAGTACCTTTAAAGTTTTGCCTGATGGTATTCAAGATTTTTATCCCAAGGCATGGGAATGGAGATGGGTTGCTCAATTTAGGGGGAATACCCCTACTTTTGCTGCCTCTGACTATATGCCACAATTAAAACTCTTCCGATTAGTTTTTTTTAGTTTGAAAAAATGCCAATGTATTACCTTTTTTCTCAAATTACAAAAAAAATCATCTTAGCAAGTCCAGTAAAAACATGTGCTAACAATCAATTTTAACTAGAATTTCGCGTTCTCGGCTTTCGCGCTCAGCTAATATTTCCAAAGAATATAAGCTGTGGGCCGCCCCATGACCTTTGACCCTGGCACGTGCCTTTGATATCATCAACATATGAGGGATCGCAACGGTTGCACCTATCAAGTTGCACATCAAAGTTTTCAATTTAGATGAAGTTTACTTTTAGCCCATTTTTCAACTTGACCTTCACATGACCTTTGACCTTTCAACGGACCTTTGACCTCATCAACATATGAGGGATCCCATTGTGCACCTATGACAGAAGTTTGGGTCCAATTTGAAGTTAAACTTTCAATTGAGGTCAATTTAAAAAAAACCTTAACAATTTTTGACACAACACATCCACACACACACACACACACACACACACACATAAACACGCACAACGGATTGCTAATAAGTGGCCTGCCAGCTATGCTGGAGACCCACAAAAGTAATGCAAGCTATCTTAGACAACTTGTCTTTTGTTTTGACCTTATCTGTAA